>CANNZV010002993.1:0-76929 GCA_947561585.1 Caprella mutica
CAGTTATAACGCTAATTACGAAAACTTTCTTCTGGCTAGAAGATTAAAGTAGGTAAAAATGAATTATTTATTTGAATATCATTTATTTTATTTTTATATACTATAAAAGCTATCACATGATAAAGAGGATGCGAGTTAAATCATACAATTATTAATTTTATATTCAGTAGAGTCAGCATAATTATTGTTTAATATGATATATTTTGTTCAAATAAATAATTATTAATATAATTATTTATATTTCTGATACCAAACTTTATTGGTAATTAGGTACAACAAATTGAAATTATCCCAAGACTCTGGTTCTAAATATCTTCGAAGCTAAATTTGGAGTGTCCCACATCGGCAGTTTTTTCTCTCATTAATATTATTGTAGTTAGAGAAAATTTAATTCTAGGAAGCGTTCTTTAGTGCTAAATCGTACAATTTTTTCCCTAGTCTCTGTCGCCATTTTGTTTTATTCCCATAAACGTTACGAAACATCGTTTATATGTATATCTACGTGAAATATTTATAATTCTAAAAATAGTTTATATAGTATGATTCTGAATATTCATTAATTTATATTGATTATTTACGATTTTAAGCAGACTTTTTTATATTTTTGTAAACATTAATGGAAATATAGCGCTAGAAATTTATCGCATTTTCGATAAAACTTAGGTAATCTACTGAATATTTACCGATTATTTTTTCTATGAAAATAGTGTTTTCAGAAATATTATTTCATATTTTTAAACTAATTAATGTTTATCTATCATATTATGCTAAATATCTAATATGAAAAATTAGCCGCACCCTTCCTTTAAATTCCTCGATGGATTCAATTTCAAGTTTTTACATTTCAGCCACTTTTCTAGAGTTCCTCATAGGTACCTACTTCTTCTTGCAGATATTGGAACTAAACTCGAAACCTTTTAGCGAAGCCTCTAAAGAGCTCACATGAATTGAAATTCATAAGCCGCAAAGTACTCTCGCAAATACCTATCTATCGCTTGAACTTAGCCTCAAAAACGAATAAATAGTAATCTATATGCTAAGCAATATAAAATAGCCCAAGAAGTGAGCTGTTGTCTCGCAGTCGACGGCAGATAGGATTTAGTCACAATTAGTCGCCAGAGGCACGAGAACTTTTTACGGATTGAGTTGAAATTTAAATACATCTATGGTAAGATATTATATTATAATTTAAGATATACTACTCTCGACAATTTTTATTTTAAAAGTGCGTTGTGGCTTTATCTGGTTTCAAAAGCGGGAAATAGAATTGAAAAATTGTAAGGACAATCGAGGTATGTTGTGTGCGTGACGACATAACAGCAACACTCTAAATTCATCTATACTAATAATTTCCTTAGTGTGTTTATTTATTTATTTGGTGTCCGCTTATACACGACGGATTTTAAACATAAAGAATTTAACTATGATACGCAAGGGAATATTATATATTGACTTGATATTTATATTCCCCTGATTTTATTCAATTTTTAAATGTATTTTATCTATAAAAATATATTAGACTATGAAGAAAATTAATTTTTTATCAATTCATTAAAAGTAAATCAATATCGGGTAATAAATTTGTATTGATGCTGACCCGTTATTGTTAACGGGAAAATACTCTAGTTTATTAATAATCTGCAATTACTCACCTCCACGTTGTAAGGAACGTGAAGGTGAATTGTATACATGGCTCTTAGACCGTTTTTTTTTGTCCTTTCCGTTTGAAGATCGTCCGTTGCACGAGTTTTACCTGTATATTTACCTGTTTCATTTTTGGTAAATTCCTATATCACTGCAACATTACAGTAGTATAGGAATAGGGGTATAGTAACTATTATTTTCTATTTCCTTACAAAAGTTGCTATCTTCATAATCGTGCAGCTTTGTTGTTCCATTTTGATGTGTCCATGAAATTTCGTAACAATTTAAATATTAACTAACTCAATATATTAGTATATTCAAAGTGTAGTGCAGATACGAAGATATAAATGAATATATATTAATAAAATAAAAATAATTATTAATATTATCATTTAATATTTCTGTATCTTTTCTACGCATTCACTAAAATAAATAATTATTGCAGACTATCTTCTGAATAGATGGCGATATTTCTAGCCAATGGAAATTAATATTGTAATGTGCATCTAAAGTTGTATCATATTAACCATGAATTTAATGATTAGAAATAGAAATACATAATTATATACAATTCGAACTGACTTAGTGGTAAATAAAATCTCTAGGCCAAAATATTAGGTTTATTAGATTCTACTATATATTTCCTTACTATTTTAATCTAATATACCTACTAGGAATTAATGAGCAAATTAAAAAAATTAAAAACTGTGTATTGTGTAATTTTATTAATGTACCATTGTACTAATGTACCATTGTACTAATGTACCATTGTACTAATGTACCATTGTACTAATGTACCATTGTACTAATGTACCATTGTACTAATGTACCATTGTACTAATGTACCATTGTACTAATGTACCATCACAATGTACAGTGTACTAATGTACCATCATAAAGTAAAGTGTACTAATATGTACAATGTACCATCATAAAGTACAATGTACCATCATAAAGTACAGTGCACCATCAAAGGGTCTTTACGGTTTGTTAGGTTCACTTTATTGCCCATAAACAGACGAATGGGAAGCCATTTGATTTGAAATATGCCGTAGCAGAAGGTGATAAGATCAACTCTACACACAATTCAAATTCATTTCTACGAAGACTCTCGTAAAAGTAAAGAGGTTTTCTGTTGTCATAGTAAAGTAAGATGATTATCGGGAAATAACTTAGTCGTGTGTTGAAATAAAGCAACTATAGTTGGGAATGTAGGTTCAAAAAATTGAATTCTTATTACTTTTAAAAATGGGGAAATTGGCTTAATTTTCCATATTTCTTTAGTATGATATCTGTCTTCTATTTCAAAAAGTACATTAGAAAACAATACAAATTTTTGAAGCAAGTAAAGATAACGGACCAGGGTCCGTTATCTTGACTTGGTTAAATTCTGGTCCGTTATCTTAACTGGCTTTATTTCTGGTCCGTTATCTTTACTAGCTTTATTTCTGGTCCGTTATCTTTACTAGCTTTATTTCTGGTCCGTTATCTTTACTAGCTTTATTTCTGGTCCGTAATCTTTACTAGCTTTATTTCTGGTCCGTTATCTTTACTAGCTTTATTTCTGGTCCGTTATATTTACTAGCTTTATTTCTGGTCCGTTATCTTTACTAGCTTTATTTCTGGTCCGTTATATTTACTATCTTTATTTCTGGTTCGTTATCTTTACTAGCTTTATTTCTGGTCCGTTATCTTTACTAGCTTTATTTCTGGTCCGTTATCTTTACTAGCTTTATTTCTGGTCCGTTATATTTACTAGCTTTATTTCTGGTCCGTTATCTTTACTAGCTTTATTTCTGGTCCGTTATCTTTACTAGCTTTATTTCTGGTCCATTATCTTTACTAGCTTTATTTCTGGTCCGTTATCTTTACTAGCTTTATTTATGGTCCGTTATCTTTACTAGATTTATTTCTGGTCCGTTATCTTTACTAGCTTTATTTCTGGTCCGTTATCTTTACTAGCTTTATTTCTGGTCCGTTATCTTTACTTGGTAAATTTTTTAATATTTAAACAATAATTGGAATTAGAATATTGTTTAGGAATTATAGATACCATATGAAAGGATTTAACAGAATTTTTTATCAGTTTTTTAATTACTTGTTCTTCACAACCTTGAAGTTGATCGTACATATTACTGCGAAAAACTTTAGCCGATGTATACAATTATAATGTATAGTCATTATAAAGTTGTACATTTTTAAAAGCGGTAGGCAATATTTATCAAAACTAATGGAAACTATGCTATTTCCATCAATTCTTTCAATTAGCTTTATTGGTCAGTTATCTTTACTAGCTTCGTTTCTGATCCGTTATCTTTACTTGTTTCATTTCTGGTCCGTTATATATCTTCAATGGCTCCAATTTTTTTAAAATGTATTTGAAGAATGATATTCCAGGAATATGTTTTAAAATTTTAGAAACCAGAGCTTGTCTCGACCTCTTTTCTGGGTCTAGGCTGATTTTCCGAAAACGAATTGGCCGAAACCAAATTTTCCGAAAACTAATTCGCCAAAACAGATTCTCCTAATACGTGTTTGCCGATTCCCAAATTTGCCGAAAACCAATTTTCTGAAATACTGATTTGACGAAAGACAAATTTTCCGAAACACGAATTTGTCGAAAATCAAACTTAATATATTTATAAAGAACATTCTGTTTGACTTTGTAGTTCTCATCATTATATCTTATGCAAGTATATGGCATTACTAATAAAAGGTAGATAGAAATCCGTGTTTTTAACTGAAACAAATTTATTCATGCAAGTGACACTATCGTTGAAGATATAAACATAACTATTAGTTATGTTATTCATAACTAACAATTTTATATTTTAAATGCACTAATTAAATGGAATAATTATTAATAATGTCAGCCACAAAAAGCCTTCTTTATCGAATAATATTAACCACTGAATAAAAAATAAAAATCCCGTGCGTGCTTTATATGGCGTATTTACACAAAGAATGTTAGTTAAGTAATCACATAAAGTTGTTTACATGTAGTTTATTTAACTCATAATGATATATATCATCCCTGCATTAAAGCAAAGCAGTAAACTTGGATTATTTACAAGAAAATGAATAAACACGTAAGTAACACACAATCTAAAAAACAGTCAAACGCTCAAATGAAAGAAATGTAACATGCTCCCAAAACTGACTGACTGATTCTGACTGACTGCGGCTTGAACGTCTTTAAAATGAGAACAAAGACAAAGAATCATTTTGTTGACCAAAGATTAATAATTACAATGATTAACGAGGAGACGGAATAATTAAAGGATCATTTAATGTAACAAAAGGTTAATTATAATTTCGTTGTTTAGTTTCCTTTCTGTACTCTTATATAATTTTATACACAGAGAAAAAAGTTTACTCATATTTAATGGGTCAACAATTTATGCTTTGAATCAATTTATTACGTGAGTTGGTTTGACTATATTCATGTTTTCATGTGTGTCAAAACAACTATGACGTGTGTGTCACCAAACATAGTTAATTCAAATCTTTTTATGGATTGAATCAACTTACTATGAGAACTGGAGTTACATTTCGGGAGTTTGAACATATGTTAAAACAACTAGGATATAGTGTGTTGAAGTAACTCACAAAGATTGTCAATTCAATGTATCTGGTGTATGAATTAACTTACTATGAGAGTTGACGCTACTTTTTTGAGTTTAGGTGCGAGTTAAATCAACTATGACTTACTGTGTTATAGTAACCCACAAAGACTGTTAATCCAATGTATTCTGCAGTGTATGAATCAACTTACTATGAGAGTTGGCGCTACTTTTTTGTAAGTTTAGGTGTGAGTTAAAACAACTATTACATAGTGTGATAAAGTAACCCACAAAGACTGTTAATCTTATTTATCTGATGTATAAATTAACTTACTATGAGAGTTAGTGCTACTTTTTTTTAAGTTTAGGTGTGAGTTCAATCAAATGAGTAAGTGGCAACTTATGCTTTCCTCAAAGCTAATTTATTCGCATAACACTTTTCAGTTCAAATCTTGTTTCAAGTGTGTTACGTGTTGAATGTGAACGCTCCTCAATACCATTTTAGTTCAAGTGCAAACAATAGCGTTATATGCACTAAATAGTATTTTCGCTGCTGATCGATTATTAATTAATTCCATTAATAAATTGATAAATGTCTGCCTAAATATTCTAAAATATTGGTGATTGATAGTTTGGTGGCTTTATATAGGTAGTTATTTGAAGAGCTGATTATCAGCATATAACTTTTATAATAATAAATTTTGATTACTGCCTTCCAGTTTGTAAACTGATATCCAAACTAATTTTCCTAAATTATTATATGTTAACTTATTTAAGCATCATACCTACCTAGCTGTTTTTTTTATTCAGTGTCAATACCTTCTACATGGGGTACGGTCAAGAGTCCCCCCCCCCGGTCATGAGCCCTCCCGGTCTTGAGCCCTCCCGGTCATGAGCCATCCCGGTCATGAGCCCTCCCGGTCATGAGCCCTCCCGGTCATGAGCCCTCCCGGTCATGAGCCCTCCCGGTCATGAGCCCTCCCGGTCATGAGCCCTCCCGGTCATGAGCCCTCCCGGTCATGAGCCCCCCCGGTCATGAGCCCTCCCGGTCACGAGCCCCCCCAGTCATGAGCCCCCCTAGGTCATGAGACCCCCCGGTCACGAGCCCCCCCTCCCTGTTTTTTTAATCCTTATTTACCTAGTTAAACAAATGAAGAATTACTTAAATAGAAATAACTAATGTAGTTTGTTGTATCCGCTGGTTTGTTGTACTGCACACTTCATGATTGTTTAATGATCTGGCAGGGGGTTTCGGGGGCGGCACGCCCCCCGATATACATATATTTTATCTCTATTCAGTAATGAACTACAAAAGTGTCAATAAGGATTAAATAGTATAGGTAAATAAGGATTTAAAAACAGGGGGGCTCATGACCGGGGGGGCTTATGACCTAAGGGGGCTCATGACCGGGGGGGGGGGGGGCCTTATGACCTATACCCCTTATACATAGGCTAGGCAGTTACTGCGCTGTCCTCAGAATAGGGTAAGTTCCAAATTATCAGGCGATTTCAAATTTTCGGTCACGTATGAAATATGGGGTACGGTCAAGAGCCCCCCCGGTCAAGAGCCCCCCCGGTCATGAGCCCCCCCGGTCATGAGCCCCCCCGGTCACGAGCCCCCCTGGTCATGAGCCCCCCTAGGTCATAAGCCCCCTTCCATGTTTTTTTAATCCTTATTTACCTAGTTAAACAAATGAAGAACTAATTAGATAGAAATAACTGAGGGTTGCTAATGTAGTTTGTTGTATCTGCTAGATTGTTGTATCTGCTAGATTGTTGTACTACACACTTCATGATTGTTTAATGACCTGGCAGGGGGGTTCGGGGGGCGGCACGCCACCCGATATACATATATTTTATGTCTAATCAGTAATGAACTACAAAAGTGTCAATAAGGATTAAATAATATAGGTAAATAAGGATTTAAAAACAGGGGGGCTCGTGACCGGGGGGGCTCTTGACCGGGGGGGCTTATGACCGGGGGGGCTCTTGCCCGGGGGGGGGGGGGCTTATGACCTACACCCATGAAATATAGTATATAGCTACCTAATAGCTAATTAGAATAAAAGTTAATTTAATATAGTTTTTCTTACGCGACCGAAAATGTGGAGCCGTCCGATATTTCGGAACTTATCCTAGTATCTTAAGTAAAGTGGTCTGATAATCTATATATTTTAAAACTAGTTAGTGTACCTATAGGTAGGGTTACACAGTCAAATTCGGTTCTTTGATTTCTAATTGTGACCCTATTAAGAGAGTCTCAAAATCATTCTGAAATTAGTTTAGCTATATACTGAATTGTTGAACATCATAATTTAAGCTCAATTTATGATAGGTTCTATTCATTTCACGAGTGCCTTGAAGTCATGATGGTTATTAATGTTTCTGATATAAGAGACCGCAGTTAGTTAAAGTGCCGCAATTTACCTACTTGACCCTAGTTTTTGATGACTGGGAGAACTCCATCCAGGGAGGTAGTCGGAGGAGAACACCGTCCAGGGATTTATCAGGGAGAACTCCAACCAGAGGTGAGCCTTTTGATATATTATACTTTCTTGGTATTTAATTAAAGTCTACATTATGAGTGTATAATGAACAAAATTATGAGGATTAGCTAGAAAATTCCATTGCATTTATTAGAGCTAAATTAAATTAAATCTGAAGATTTATAATTAGTTTAACATTTTATATAAATAATTTACCTATATGAAAGAATTCTCAGTTAATAATTCTTTTCATTTCTTTATTAATATATGGTTTTCTATATTTTCTGAATCTACTTTCAGATCTTGATGAAGAATTGGTGAAGTAGATCAACGTCATCAACTATCGGAGTCCTCTTCAATTCCTTTGAATGGTTCAGGAACAATTATGTTAGGTCAAAGTAAGTATTTGAAAAAATTAGATGATTCTAAATATGTATTTGCAATATGATTAGTTCTTACTTTTTCATATGCTTTTAAGGATTCCAGACATGAAAAGAATATCGAAGCTGTCGCTATCTCATCACAAAAGGAAAAAGAGTAGGTGATGTTATTGTTATTGATAATGTATATGAACGATACTGTGAATTTCTATTCAATATATATTAATACACGAATCTCTTATTTCAGGAATTGGCAACCTACAGTCGTGAAAGAAAGTGACGAGAATTCAAATTAAACTTCTAAATAATAAATCTAAAACTTAAATGTTTATATTTCGTTTTCAATTTGACCTTGGTAATTCTATTAGCATATTTCAATATCAGTGCCTATGAGTAAGATGAATTGCACTAAAATATGGTTTAGAAGATAAAGGCTTTATCATTAATTTATCATTCATTAAGTTATAGTACAATTGCAGCATATCAAAGATTTATCAACTTTTGTGATCTAGCCTGGTTAATTAATTCATCTAGCCTACCTATTTATCACTACGTAAAGTTATTTATGTCATCTAACTACTTATTTATAAACTGACCTGATGAGATTACTTATTCAATCTAATCTATTAATTTACAACTGATTACCATATATCAATTCATAGGATCGAAAACATTTCAAAAAGCAAGGATAGGTCTATAGGTGATCAATTATTTTTTAAAATTAAAATAGTATGCATATCACAGAAGCAAAAGTAGAAAATAAATGTGAACATGTTAGATTTGGTCCTAGAAAATAAATAGTCTAATCTAATTGATACCGGGACCTAACTCGAGATTATAATTTAATAGAGTAAATATAGTGACTGAAAAAGTCTTGTAAAAAGTCTGGCTACTGCTAACCAGACCGATATTTTAACCTACACTATAATAGTTAATATACATTTACTTAGTTTACAAGTAGTTGATATAACCAACACGAGAAGATGATATAACCTACACGAGTAGTTGATATAACCAACACGAGTAGTTGATATAACCTAACCGAGTAGTTGATATAACCTACACGAGTAGTTAATATCACCTATACGAGTAGTTAATGTAACCTACACGAGTAGTTGGTATAACCTACACGAGTAGTTGGTATAACCTACACGAGTAGTTAGTATAACCTACACGAGTAGTTGGTATAACCTACACAAGCAGTGGGTATAACCTACACGAGTAGTTGATATAACCAACACGAGTAGTTGATATAACCTACATGAGTAGTTGATATCACCTATACGAGTAGTTAATGTAGCCTACACGAGTAGTTGGTATAACCTACACGAGTAGTTGGTATAACCTACACGAGTAGTTGGTATAACCTACACGAGTAGTTGGTATAACACATAGGAGTGATTGGAGAAACATACACAAGTAGTTGATGTAACCTTGTTCTGTATTTGTTTTAACCATTACATATAATTGGTTCAACCATCACGAGCAGTTTTGACTATCACAGGTAGTTGTTGTGACCATCGGGAATTGAAAATAATCAACTCACATATGTATTGTTTTAACCAACGTCAATTTAACTCATAATAGTACCTGCAACTCACCACGTAGGTAGGCGCACAGATAAACCATAAAATTTAGTCAAAACAAATCAAATATGATTTGATTCAGCTAATCCTTTCTCTGTGTGTACTTTGTTTTAAATTAAATAAGTCTTTCGGTAAATATAACTTTCGGCAATATATCTTTCGGCAAATCTTCACTTCGGCGAATCCGATTTCGACCAATTTAGGTTTCGGAAAATTCGTATTCGGAGAATCCGGCTCGTCGAATTAGGGTTCGGCGAATTTGATTCCGGAAAATTCGTTTTCGGCCAATCCGCCATACCCATTTTTCCACCTTTAATATGTTAAGTAAAGTATATTAATGCTAAGTATATTAATGCCATCACTATAATGATTCAGTAAAGATAAGAGATTTAGAAACTCTCTATGTTTAGTTTTCATGTGGTAGGATTCTAATCGAGACAGAGTTTGTGTTCCATTTACACACATCACCACAGGGAATCATTGTGCCATTTATCAGCAGCAACGGGAATGGAGTTGGAACCGTTTCCTCTCTCTAGATAGAATATCTGGTTAGCATGAAACTCTATAGAATGGTTAATATAACACGTTGAAATAAAAAGAATAAGTTACTTACAATCGGTTTTCTATTTATTACATTGTATATTATATGCTAAATCATTGTATTCGAAATGAATGAAGAGAATAACTAGAATGTTGTAAGAATTTATGTTACCTGAACGCTTTTTCAAGAAATGTTCAAGTGATCTTTACTCTGATTCTGTAGAATTAAAATATCACACGAGCCTAAAAGGATTTAACTCCATGTGAAAGTTCTTTAATGTTGTCTTTATAGTCTCTGTAGAAATCATCTTCAGTTTATTAACTGAAGAATTCAAGAGGATTTATTAACGTTAAAGATAATAAATATTTATAATTTGAATGGGAAAAACTACCCCAAGAACATCCAAAAGTTCTAATTGATGATAAATTGTTAATATTCTATCAAAGAAGTATTTTTTCTTAATTATATATATATATATATAATCGTATAAAATTGTATTAATTGCATGAATAATGTATATATTTGTGCATAGGACCAAACCAATCGCAGCGTACATATATATACGAATAGCTAACTAATCCTTCTTAACTGTTTCGATGGAAAACATTATCTCAAAAAAATATTCCTGTTGAAGTTTTTGATTAAAAAAAAGTATACGAACTTCTTAGAGATATTAATTAAATGATACATTAGTGAATATATGAATTTATTCTATTTGAATGAAACTTTTCTAAATGAATAAAATTTTCAGCAGTTAGAATTAGTGTGAGTGTCACATTTGTTCACATTTTCGTATTACTGGAGAGGTGCATTTTAAAATAAAAACTTTTGAAAGTTTGAAAAAACCTTTTTCTCGAATTTATATTTATTAATTTAAATAAATATATATATATTTTCAGGTGATCGATGGATATTCTTAACTTGAGAACTTCGAAAGGTAAAACATAAAAATATATTGAAAATTTCAACTCGGATTAAAATGATGTTAACTGAATGTATCTACCAAATGTAGACTCTTTTTTCTGAAGTAAT
Source organism: Caprella mutica (assembly GCA_947561585.1). Lineage (NCBI taxonomy): Eukaryota > Metazoa > Arthropoda > Malacostraca > Amphipoda > Caprellidae > Caprella > Caprella mutica. The sequence continues at coordinate 11,233 of CANNZV010002993.1, forward strand.
TTAACGAGAATTTGAACTGGTAAGCACATCTATAATTGAATAGCAAATAGACAAGTTTAAAACATATTTGCAATTAGCTTTTCCACTTTTTTGTTTAAGTAATCAAAAGAAAAAAATACAAGTTCCAGATTATGATTCTGCAGTAACTCAGGCGATATAAGCATTAAAGTCTGCCACTTTCAAGAGATTTATTGCCAAAAATTTGAACGAAAATGATAAAAAATATTAATAATAAGTTTAAGAATCAATCATAACTCGTGAATTATGATTTAGAGTCTAGTTGCCTAATAGTGATTACAAAAAGTTATAGTATAAAGTAATGAAATTTTTTTATTGAAAACTCAAAGAAATTTACAGCTTCATAGCAATTCAAATAATTAAATTAAATGTCACCTACTATTCACTAGGATAAATTTTCCAGAGACTACCTATCTTCTTAGAACAAATTCGATAAAAGTCTAATTGAAAAATAAATTAGATATCATTTTGGCATTAACATTTTAGTCATTGAAATCTAAAAGCCATATGCAAAATTAGAAATATATTAAATGAGCCAATTTTGAATGAGTCTATCAGGCAACTTCTACATCAAGAATAGCAACTAATACAGGAAAGGCTCGTACAACGGACAGATACATGTACCGGAAATGTGTCCGCTATGCCGATCAATAGACGATATGTGCGACTGAGGTTTTACCTCAGTTGGGAATTTAAACTTTGCAAGTTTTCTTTAGCAGCTTTTCAGTGAAACGTAAATGATTAATATCAAATTATTAATAATTGAAATTTCATCATAAAAATCTTATAATATTTATATAACTATAATAACTATATAAATTTATTTATAAATGTACGAAATAATAATGTAGATATAACTGTCGCTTAAAGGGCTATAGAATATGATAAAAATGGATAATATTTATAATTTCACTTACATAGATATCTATATATGTACCTATATGCAAACAAATATACATATAATAAATTAATCGTTGATTAAAATCAACACAATATAAAAAGTAAATTAATACATTCCTTATCCTTATTTTTTCTGTTTGGTATAAATAAATGTAGTATATAATGCAATATAATATCGAATAGTTACAACTCTTTTTAATTTCTATTGAACTTTTCTAATCAAAGAAAATCTGACGGAAAAAGGTAATAAAATCGAAATATATTCTGAAAATATGAAAAAAACAATACATTTAGTGTTGATTGTAAATCATAACAACTCTGACTATAATTAATGTTTGACTAGATCGTTAGTAGAAGAATATAATATTTGATAAAACATATAATTTAAAGAGGTCGTTGTAGTGAGCTGCATGTCCGGCAGAACAGACAATTTTTGTCCTTTGTAGGTAGTGTCCGTTTAAAGATTGTCAGTTGTACGAGATTTACCTGTAAACATTATATATAGAACTCAAGTTTCTCTGAGCTTCAATTAACTTGGCTGAAAAATAAATCATAGAAAGTAGACAAAACTATTATTCCTAATTCAGTAAAACTCCTGTATGATAAAATAGATAACAAATTTTCTTTGGTGTGGCTTAAAAGAGCCCCTGGTTTTCTAAAACTGATGACCATTCATGACAAAGAAAAACTGTTCATTATAGAGGCTATTTCCTTACTCAGGAGTCTACATTTACTGTATGTATAATATTTCATAATAGGAGTTCTACTGTATACATCTATTGAGATGATATAATTATGATGTAATTCACTGAGGTTCAGCAGAATGATTTGAAATACAACTTCAAAAGAATTTTATAGGCATCAAATGTATAACTATAATCTAATGGTGATGATATAACTATAAATACATAACAAATAAATCTAAGCTAGAGAAACAGATATGCCATCTTAGAAGAGCTTAGAATTAAATCCCATACTTCTCACATTGTGAAGAGGAATAGGTAATGAGATGTAATCCTGAAGGGATTTAGCCGATATAAAAGGAATAGGAAATGGACTATATATTTAGTGCAATGAATATATGGAAGAACACTCACTAAGTGTTCTATTGTAAACTGTGTGATGTGGTGACGTAGTTTTATCTTTATTTAATCTCACTTATTGTCTCCACCTCAAAAATAGAGGGGGTCTAAAGCGCTTCTTGATGAGACACTTTAGCAATAAAAGAAGATTTCTAAGTTTTGTTAAGCACTAAGAATATTACAAATGGTATCTTGATGAGAGGCAAAAAATGAAGTGCAAGTTCTTAAACCTATTATTAATTTGATAATTTAGAATACTGAATTATCTGGAAGGATTGACGTCATCTAATTGACATTCACCTTCTCAGGACTAGAGTGTACAGAGACTGTAATATCAGACTGAAAAATCATTGATTTAATTTCTGTAGATGCTATGAACATATTCCATGAACAGATAATATTATAGTCTCAAATATGAATAACAAAATACTCCACTGTTCTCGTTGCAGACTGCAGCTCTCACTGCTTACGTTACATCTCACTATTATAGTCTCAAATATGAATAACAAAATACTCCACTGTTCTCGTTGCAGACTGCAGCTCTCACTGCTTACGTTACATCTCACTTCGTCATTGTGGAACTGAATTAATGTGTTTCTCAATCATACCCCAGAGACACATCTGTTGTTGATGCTTAGGTGCACTACTCTGCATTGCCGTCAATTAATCGTCTGTGAATCGCCTGGTGGTGATGATTCACGAGCCTAGCATCATAGTGTGATGGAGATGAATAGATTGTCTTGATAGCTTACTGGATTAAAGGAGTTGAAAAAAAAAATTATAACTTATCAATACTGTAGCATCTTTCAAGTAAGATTTTTGCACATAAATGTTCTACATGGTTCTACATCGTAGCAATAAGATAATCATTTAATTAAAATGAGTTTCATCATACTTAATCAACCTTCTATGTATAACATCTAGATCTCCATCTTTCCTCTGGAGGATTCACCCTCAGAACGGAAAACGACATTCTGCAAAGTTTTGAATTTTATACTGTAAGACTCCTGAGTTATGAAGCTCTCGAGTAATGGGGGACCTGAATTATTAAATGCACTAGAGTTATGAAGTAGATTTCCATGTTTAAATTATAGAAAATGATATAAGTCAAGAATTGCGTCATAGTTTTCCCTCTGTGACGATAATTTTCTATGATTTTAATCATAGAAAACTATCTAGTGCACTCGAGATGTGAAGTGGCTCTGAGTTATGAAGAAACCAATACTTCGTAACTCGTGAGTTGCACTGTACTAATACATTCTTTATCAAGATCTTTTGATAAAAAGAAAAGCTAACTTCACATTGGTGAGACAAACGGCTAAAACTGATTTTTGAGTTAGTCTTTACGATTTAGTTTTTATTTTTCCAGAGTTTCATTGAGTACAGTGCTCTGATTCTTCACAGAAGATTTTTTCTTTGTTAAGCCACAAAACTTTACACGACCTCAGAAGTTTACAATCGCCGAATTACCTCTCGTAAAAATTAATGGTGACTGCTTTTTACATTTCAAACTGTGATTCTATGCAAAATAATTCAGTTGAATACTCTTAGAGTTTATAGCTGCAAGAACTTTACTCATACTTGTACATAATAATAACAATGGTTGTATAAATACCTATGTTTTAAGAGATATTAGTATTTGTAGACGCTACTGAGCACATTAAATTGCAAGGTCGTTGGTTGCTTCGAAATCCATCACCATAAAACACCTAACTCCCATAAACTGAAACCTATCTTGGTAATGTGTGAACCGACTCCTTCTTTTTTCCACTGACTCGCTCTTTTTTCCCCTGACTCGTTCTTTTTTCCACTGACTCGCTCTTTTTTCCACTGACTCGCTCTTTTTCTCACTGACTCGCTCTTTTTTTCACTGACTCGTTCTTTTTTCCACTGACTCGTTCTTTTTTTCACTGACTCGTTCTTTTTTCCACTGACTCGCTCTTTTTTCCACTGACTCGTTCTTTTTTCTACTGACTCGTTCACTTTTTTTCACTGACTCGTTCTTTTTTCCACTGACTAGCTCTTTTTTCCACTGACTCGCTCTTTTTTCCACTGACTTGCTCTTTTTTCCATTGACTCGCTCTTTTTTCCATTGACTCGCTCTTTTTTCCACTGACTTGCTCTTTTTTCCACTGACTCGTTCTTTTTTCCACTGACTCGTTCTTTTTTCCACTGACTCGTTCTTTTTTCCACTGACTCCTTCTTTTTTCCACTGACTCGTTCTTTTTTTCCACTGACTCGTTCTTTTTTTCCACTGACTCGTTCTTTTTTCCCACTGACTCATTCTTTTTTTCACTGACTCGTTCTTTTTTCCACTGACTCGTTCTTTTTTTCCACTGACTCGTTCTTTTTTTCCACTGACTCGTTCTTTTTCCTACTGACTCCTTCTTTTTTTCCACTGACTCATTCTTTTTTTCACTGACTCGTTCTTTTTTCCACTGACTCGTTCTTTTTTTCCATTGACTTGTTCTTTTTTCCACTGACTCGTTCTTTCTTCCACTGACTCGTTCTTTTTTCACTGACTCGTTCTTTTTTCCACTGACTCGTTATATTTTTCCACTGACTCGTTCTTTTTTCCACTGACTCGTTATATTTTTCCACTGACTCGTTCTTTTTTTCCACTGACTCGTTCTTTTTCCTACTGACTCCTTCTTTTTTTCCACTGACTCATTCTTTTTTTCACTGACTCGTTCTTTTTTCCACTGACTCGTTCTTTTTTTCCATTGACTTGTTCTTTTTTCCACTGACTCGTTCTTTCTTCCACTGACTCGTTCTTTTTTCACTGACTCGTTCTTTTTTCCACTGACTCGTTATATTTTTCCACTGACTCGTTCTTTTTTCCACTGACTCGTTATATTTTTCCACTGACTCGTTCTTTTTTCCACTGACTCGTTCTTTTCAAAGTTTGATATTTTTCGATACAGTAATTATAAAATCAATTGCTTATTGGAAGAAAACATACACATTTTATAACAATTTATAACTAAACTCACTACAGTTTACAAATCAAATCTGTTCATAATATTTCATGTATTTGATATAATTCAAATAAATTATAGGTGAAAGTACGATATAAATTATGTATAAGTTGTTTCTTAAAATATGTTCTTCAATTAATGAATGATTAACATATTTCAAAACAGTCCAAAAAAGTTACCGATGACAAAAATAGCCGATAGCAACTGTAGATTGATTAATGATTAAACTGATGTTACCGATGATTAAACTGATGTTACCGATGATTAAACTGATGATACCGATGATTAAACTGATGTTACCGATGATTAAACTGATGTTACCGATGATTAAACTGATGTTACAAATGATTAAACTGATGTTACCGATGATTAAACTGATGTTACCGATGATTAAACTGATGTTACCGATGATTAAACTGATGTTACCGATGATTAAACTGATGTTACCGATGATTAAACTGATTTTATTGATGATTAAACTGATGTTACCGATGTTTAAACTGATGTTACCGATGATTAAACTGATTCTATTGATGATTAAACTGATGTTACCGATGATTAAACTCATGTTACCGATGATTAAACTGATGTTACCGATGATTAAACTGATGTTACCGATGATTAAACTTATTTTATCGACTTCAAACTGATTTTATCGACTTCAAACTGATTTTATCGACTTCAAACTGATTTTATCAACTTCAAACTGATTTTATCGACTTCAAACTGATTTTATCGACTTCAAACTGATTTTATCAACTTCAAACTGATTTTATCGACTTCAAACTGATTTTATCGACTTCAAACTGATTTTATCGACTTCAAACTGATTTTATCGACTTCAAACTGATTTTATCGACTTCAAACTGATTTTATCGACTTCAAACTGATTTTATCGACTTCAAACTGATTTTATCAATGAAAATACTAATTCTAACCATGATTATACTGATTATTACACTGACTTTTACAATAATAAAATATAACTCATTAAATCTTGTTGTCTGCCTCCGTCTATCATGATATCATTTCAGCTGAACATTACACACCATTTTCTACACCACATCTCATTGAAAACGATAATGGAAATGCTAACCAAATCATAATTACCACAAACACCTGGGTTTCAATAACGGCTCTTTGTTCAATTTTCACAATTTGAAGTAAGAGGATCAATCCCACGAGACTCTAATCGGATCTAATCTCATTACTGTCCACGACAAAAGGAATTCAATTCCCTTCACTACCTACACATGAGTGCGAGTGAAATGAATCTTTGGATGTCGATAACATACCAATATTTTGAAAAGAGTTCTCCTCAAAAAAGATTGACATTGATTGAACTAGCGGTGAGGAATTCTTTCGCATCCTTAAGGGCCGTACACACGAAGGGTTTTTTAAGTCTTTCCACCAGACTTGTTGCTAAGCTCCTCCTACTTTTTCCACATTTTTTTTGAATCAAATAAGAAAAATCGATATAATCAATATTTTTTTTTATAGTTTTTTCTTATTTGCTTCAAAAGTCTCGTGTAAAAAGTAGGAGGAGCTTAGCAAAAAGTCTGGTGGAAAGACTTAAAAAACCCTGCGTGTGTACGGCCTTTAAGTATTGGTGGCTGAAGGTCTTCAGGATCCGAGAAAAGATGAGTTTAATTACTTGATAGTGTTACATGATCTAAGGATCATTAATCTGAAAGTCGCATAACGTTCATGCGATTAACCATTGACATTAAATTGATTATACCTACCTAGCTGAAAAAATGATGAGGAATATTAGCAGTATTGATTGAAATAATTAAAAATTGCATTACTTTGCAGGGACTTCTTATCTACAGTAGGATTCCTCAATTAATGATAAGAAATTTACGGACTAATCTAAATTATAGGCACATAATTATTTTTATGGAATATATAATTATGAACTTTTACTTTATTTAGATAACCTGAGATTTTTGTTAATGAATTGGCTGTAACTTTTTTAAAGATTGTTATCGCATTTTACGATAAAATTAACTAATGTAATGGCTATGATATGGAAATATTGATTCCAACAAAATAAAAAGAAGTTGCTTAACATCACGTCAAAAATTAGAGATCATAAAAAATGCAATTACTTTTTAGAAAAAAAGGTATTCTATTACCAAAAATATGTGCTTCTCAAAACAAATAAATATTTTACTTCAAAACATTTTTCTTTTTTCATTTCGCTTATTACATTATTTACTGAATACAAAATTTACGAACTGATCAGTTATTCGTAAATGAGGAGCTCTATCCTGTACTTCGATATGTGGTTGAAGTTGCACCTCATTCCTTTCAATTAATAAATATTTACCCGATTTATTGCTGTGAAATAGTTAGTTTACAAATTATTTTCAGTTGAATATTATTGTTACCATAATCAACGATTTATTGAAAAATAAGTATAATTAAAAATATAGTTTAGGAGCAGAAAATAATTCTTCACAGTTAGCAATAAACACCTGAGAATTTACAGTTACTTTATGATATTTTATTAATAGGTACTAGTTGAAACATTTAAGTCTACTCAAAATTAAAAATCTTTAATTACTTTCAATTGTAAATTGAATTTAAAGAATGATATAATTGAAACTTTAAGTACCAAAAACATCACTGGTATTTTCCTCTTCACATATGACGTATCTATCGTTAAGTTAATATATAATTCAAGAGCCTGTGATTGTATAGGTAATTGGTATACTCTGACAAGTTTTTTGCTTTTTTTCGTACATTTTTTTGAATGCACTCTGCTATCTGACTTTCCTATTTATTTATATTTTCAGACTGTGAATTATATATTTCCTTATATCGACCAATGACATTTTTATTGCAAAATAATTCTGCAATGATGACAAACTAGAGATATAAACTAATAAATTTTGAAATTTAATATACTTAATGTAATACTAGAGTTACATAATAATTCAATTTATTTCTATTTGTAAAATCACACTGAATGTATTTTTATTTTCCCCAAGTTTTGTAGTAAAGTTTATCTCCCAAGAAAGTTAGTGGCAGTTGCTATAGATGATATGTGTGAAGACTTCAGGCAATTCGCAAGGAGTTCATCTATCACAGTTCCAAAACTTCTCATACACCATCATTTGGGATTCGAACACAAGGCTTTCAACCTATTAGAGCCGAACTTTCGTCATGTGAACATGGTGCATTCTCTTATATAATGACCAATTTATATAGCTACCAAAAGTTTTTGATACATCATCTTTGATATTGAAAGCTCTAAAATGATATCAAATTTGAAATTGATATTAAATTCAATTCCCTGTATTTTCATCAAAGGCTACTTACTCTCCATTTATTACTTCAAAGTCTTGGCCGTCAAACTCTACTTGATGGACTCAAAATTTTAAGAGAGGGGTAAAGAGGGGAGTCTCCTTCACATTATATACACATTATACACACTGGCTGTTATGTACCCACGTACACACAGCAGCTGAATGCAAATTGAAATTTGTATTCAACTCAAACACGGACGAACGCGCCACAAGTTTTACTGCCATCATTCATGGCGGTCTTTCCAGGAGAACACCACACCAGTTTATCTCTTTGTGTGATATTTTACTCTTAAGTTGTTATAATAAAATATGTTATTCATGTTTCAAGAAAGGTTTATGAATTTCTCATAGAGAATTTATGTCGCATATTATAAATATATTATTGTCCAATTCAACACGAGAGAGAGAGAGATGTTCCTGACTTAACGTGTCTGAGAAATACATAAAAGTGCACCTTACATTGGCGAGCGCTACCCATCTCTGAAAGTTGGCTCATTTACCGGCTCATCCCGTCCTTATCTGCAGTGCTGCATGTCGTCAAAGCGTTCCTCTTTATGATTATGGAATGCATAAATCTGAAACTCAGCTGTGGCTTTTACCCGCCAATGCAGCTCTTTTCGTATCTTTTAGCAATCATTTAAGAACCAATAGCAACGCTTTCTGATGTAAAAAAAAAAAATATTGTGCAAGGGTGTGGAATACGGAAACTCGGAAAATGAGCTCGACAGTGATGCCGCATCGGGAAAGTTTTTATGGTTTCGTGGTTTCTTTCCCTGTTTGGAAGGATTCTTTCCCTGTTTGGAAGGTTTCTTTCCCTGTTTGGAAGGCTTTTTCCCCTTGTTTCTCTATATTGAGTGTTTGTGACTATTAGCACTAATTAGTCAAACTGATAGTAACTAAATCTAACAATTTATATAGTGGTTTCTTTGTTTATAAAACTTCAAATATACATTTTTTAAATTACAGTAGTAACAAATAATTCGTAACTAAATTATAGGAAGATTTTTACTGAATAATTGAGTTTATATATTATATAACAAAAAGAAATTGAACTTATTTTGTTGACATATTTTGTAATGGTGTAGATGTTACAGTACAGATTTCAAATTTTAAAATATTTTTTTTGATAAAAGTCTTGACTATCAAAGTAAGTAAGATATAAAATTTGTTATTCAGTTTTTTCCAGTTCTTATGTACTTGAGAGAAAAATAACTAAATGAATTATATCTTTCTATTATAAAAGAACTGATCGAATGAAAAGAATTTTTGTGATTGAATTCATCTGAAGAATCAAATAAATTACATTTGATGTTCAAATTAACGAGGAATAATTTCCACTGCTTTGATAGACTCTTTGAGTAAAGTGATTGGAAATGACTTCTTGATTATTGGACTCAATTGGAGACTTTCAAGCCTTTCGTTTGAATTGATGTAGAGTATGTCAATGATATTCAATTGAATGATGTACAGTATGTCAATGATATTCAATTGAATGATGTACAGTATGTCAATGATATTCAATTGAATTGATGTACAGTATGTCAATGATATTCAATTGAATGATGTACAGTATGTCAATGATATTCAATTGAATTGATGTACAGTATGTCAATGATATTCAATTGAATGATGTACAGTATGTCAATGATATTCAATTGAATTGATGTACAGTATATCAATGATATTCAATTGAATTGATGTACAGTATATCAATGATATTCAATTGAATTGATGTACAGTATATCAATGATATTCAATTGAATTGATGTACAGTATATCAATGATATTCAATTGAATTGATGTACAGTATGTCAATGATATTCAATTGAATTGATGTTCAGTATATCAATGATATTCAATTGAATTGATGTACAGTATGTCAATGATATTCAATTGAATTGATGTACAGTATATCAATGATATTCAATTGAATTGATGTACAGTAAATCAATGATATTCAATTGAATTGATGTACAGTATGTCAATGATATTCAATTAAATTGATGTACAGTATATCAATGATATTCAATTGAATTGATGTACAGTATATCAATGATATTCAATTGAATTGATGTACATTATATCAATGATATTCAATTGAATTGATGTACAGTATGTCAATGATATTCAATTGAATTGATGTACAGTATATCAATGATATTCAATTGAATTGATGTACAGTATGTCAATGATATTCAATTGAATTGTTTTATATCAACGGTACTCAATTGAATTGATTTATATGAATGGTACTCAATTGAATTGATTTATATGAATGGTACTCAATTGAATTGATTTATATGAATGGTACTCAATTGAATTGATTTATATGAATGGTACTCAATTGAATTGATTTATATGAATGGTACTCAATTGAATTGATTTATATGAATGGTACTCAATTGAATTGATTTATATGAATGGTACTCAATTGAATTGATTTATATGAATGGTACTCAATTGAATTGATTTATATGAATGGTATTCAATTGAGGTGAATTACTAAATGAAAATTGATTTAAAAAATGATATTAATGAGAATTTCAAAAATTCTTTCAGAAAAGAGCTTCAGATAATAAATAAATTTTATATGAAATATAACTTGTTGAACCTTAACTTAGAAAGAATTTAGTCTTGGAAAGAATAAATCCAATTTGAAATTAATTACAAATCCATATCATCTAATTATACCAAATTTTAGAACTGATATGAATATAACTAACTTTATTATTGAAAGTGAAATTAGTTATTTAATACTTCAACGAATGTCATTTTGAACTGAACACTTTTTAAATGAAACAAAAATAAAAAAAGAATATGCTAAAATGAATTATTATATGAAATAGAAATTAGATATTATTTCTATGAAAAATATTAATGTATATTCTAGTATTATCTTATATGATCTATAAAATTAAGTTAGTGCATTTTCCATGACATATTGATATTTATCAGAGATGGATATTAATTTAATAATGTAGATGAAGTTGCTTAGTCGGCATAAAAATTATTTCAAGTCGAGCGCTAAGTCCACTTCTACTTTAACTCTCATAGCCACAGGCTATTGAATATTATCCTATTAGAGCATTGGAGAAAACAGAACTTCAAAGTCTAACTAGTACTGCATTGCCTCAGTCTAACTAGTACTGCATTGCCTCAGTCTAACTAGTACTGGATTGCCTCAGTCTAACTAGTACTGGATTGCCTCAGTCTAACTAGTACTGCATTGCTTCAGTCTAACTAGTACTGGATTGCATCAGTCTAACTAGTACTGCCTCAGTCTAACTAGTACTGCATTGCCTCAGTCTAACTAGTACTGCATTGCCTCAGTCTAACTAGTACTGCATTGCCTCAGTCTAACTAGTGTTAAATTTTAGCTCTTACATATGGGACTGAAAGTTAATTATCACCTATTTTCTAGGTAGGTGAGGTCTATTAATGAACTTATCCCATAGAGCAATTTAAGTCTCCGGTTCGTTACAATTATTTGTTTTTTCTTAACTTGAAGAAACTTGGAGGTAATTGATTGAATTCTATCTATTAAACTGACAAATGAGAATAAAGATTCTGGGGTATAAATAAAACACAAGGAAATACTATTGGTTGTATGTAATCAGAGTAATGTTCGAATAATACAAAGTTCTAAGACTTAGGCACAAGTCTTCAAATAACACAACACAAATTTTAAATAAACTAGGAGTTGAGTAAACTAAGTGGTTTAAGGATACAAGGGTTTGAGTCGCCAACTCCCGGAAAACCCGTCGGCGGACGAAGTCCGACCGGACTCACCCTTCTTCAAGAGTGCCTAGCGAACAATCAACGTGTTATACTTGTTCCTAGCCTTTTTATGTAAAAAGGGTGTGGTATGTCCTTCGAGGAATTTTAAGGAAAAGAGACTTCAAAAATATCTTGTGAATGTAAAATAACATTAGTGCAAAAAGAGGTCTTCGAAAATATTTATAAAAGAGTTTTTTCGATAATAAACTCTTATTAACGTCAGGCAAATAATCCTTAAAAGATATTTCGACCAAGTGTTCAATTAGCAAAGATTGTGTGCATTCAGTCTAATCTCACAGTACCTTGAATTACAGTCATTATGTATACTTTTTAGTACCTAAAGCAAAAACTATATATAAACTCGAATGCATTTTGTTCATGGAGAATTATCTATGTTGAATGTTTTTAACTATGCTGAATGTTTTAACTATGTTATCAGAACTATGTTCATATATAAATGTTATTCATTCACGGTATCAATTGGACGGTATGTTATAAGTATATATATAAGTATTTATAATAAAATAGCAATCAATTAAGTGCAATTATATATGATTTTAATCATGATCGTAATAATAGCTAATTGATTGAAGTTAAATAATAACCAAATAATACCCAATTGATTAAAATGATTATAATACTAATAATTGATACACGTGATGATTAACAACTAGTACTGCATTGCCTCAGTCTAACTAGTACTGCATTGCCTCAGTCTAACTAGTACTGCATTGCCTCAGTCTAACTAGTACTGCATTGCCTCAGTCTAACTAGTACTGCATTGCCTCAGTTTAACTAGTACTGCATTGCCTCAGTCTAACTAGTACTGCCTCAGTCTAACTGCATCTCATCAGCTGCATTTCCTCTGATGGTTTTATTCGTTGACTCTAAGTCCATTATGAGGTATTTTGCAGCTTTTGCTACCTAGATGTAGGGTGAGGAACTGCGTGTATTCACTGTAGGCGTTAATGCTTAGTTATTCAAACTAACTCAAGTCGTGTTTATTTTAATTGACCCTTAGTTATTTAACAAATAAAACAGATATTTATTCTTAGTTCAAGCGACTAAATATAACCACTAAAATGATGAAGGGTAAAAAAGTACAGAAAAATATTTTCGAATAAGTGTCGATGAAGCAAAATTTCGATTCTGTAAAGTACTTGTCAAGGTATTCTGTTTCATAAGGAATTGTTGAATTTAATCGAAAAAAATTCATACATTGTGATGTTACATCTTAATTAACATCTATAATATAAATATAAACATTCTCCATGATAATTAATTATCGTCATTAATAAGTTTCCATCTTCCAGACACTATATAAAAACTATATATTACCTTAATAATATGATTACTTTTATAATTTTCTTAAATGTGTCAATTTAATATTTGGCTGGAGAATTTTGTTGATTTATGCACGAAGCGTTTCTGTATTTATGATATGTAGTGTTACAAGAATATATTATATTAGGTGTTTGGTAATACGGATAAACTTCCTTACCGCGAACTTTCAGAGATATGAACTTCTGAGTTTCAAACTGCCTCATCTGTGAACTGTTTATACATTTTCTATAGAGCCCATTCAATGAAAGTTTTTACGAGTAAGTGATTTAGATAAAAGTCCAGTATTGTAAGATAATTTAATAGCTTTTATTTCACACGATGAGTTATAATAGAAAAGGTGGAATGCATCTGTAGTTTCTTTTTACCGAATATACGAGATAGTATATTTATCCTATTTTTTATATTTTTTATAACAAGAGAAAATGTTCAATGGTAAACTATCGTAAGAATGGCATCCTCAGATACGAACAACAATCTGCTATGAACTAATCAAAAACTCGTTGTAGAGGAACTCTACTGTACTCCCAATTGTTAGCTATTGTTACTCCCAATTGTTAGCTATTGTTACTCTCAATTGTTAGCTATTGTTACTCCCAATTGTTAGCTATTGTTACTCCCAATTGTTACCTATTGTTACTCCCAATTGTTACCAATTGTTACTCCCAATTGCTACCTATTTGTAAGGTTATTTCAAGAGGGCTGGGCAGAAGAATACCTAGCAAAGTGGTATGGAAAATAAAGCTGGCAAACGCATCATCCCAGTGCTTGGATGGCAAGAAATTAATCTAAGGATAAAGGACTAAATTATCAGTTCATTGAATTTTAATTAGGAAAAAATCCGTCCTTCAATAAGAAACCTAATCTTAATTCTATTCTAGAGTAGCAGACCGTGTAATCTTATCCAGTCTAAAACACGTACCTTAATTTAATACTAAATAATAATCAACGTAGGAAATTATCATTTAATATTCCATACCATCTCTTTAGTTCAGACATTCTCTCTCCTTATTTAAAATAAATAGGTTGTGGTTCTGTGATTCATTTACCGTTTATTAATGAGCCCTCAAGTTATCAGATTTTCTTTAGAGTGAACATCAAAGGAAACCATCAGAGTCTTTTCCACAATACACACACAGACACACACGTACCTACACACCTATACACACGTACGTACACATGTGTGTACTATCTAATTAGTGTACATGCACGTCTCCTTTCAGTGAACTCACAAAGAGATTTCAATTATAAATCCCGACAGCGGAGTTATTGAATTAATGTAATGTTAATGAGTCCTTTAAGTAAGAAGTGGAAAGCATTCGTCCAATGGAGGACGGAATTAGAAAAGGAAGAGGATGTGATTTAGTGAGAGAATGGTGACATTGAGCAATTGGTGATTTGGTGAAAGAAGAATAGTCACATTGAGCAATTGGTGATTTGGTGAAAGAATGGTGACATTGAGCAATTGGTGATTTGGTGAGAGAATGGTCACATTGAGCAATTGGTGATTTGGTGAAAGAATGGTCACATTGAGCAATTGGTGATTTGGTGAAAGAATGGTCACATTGAGCAATTGGTGATTTGGTGAAAGAATGGTCACATTGAGCAATTGGTGATTTGGTGAAAGAATGGTCACATTGAGCAATTGGTGATTTGGTGAAAGAATGGTCACATCGAGCAATTGGTGATTTGGTGAAAGAAGAATGGTCACATTGAGCAATTGGTGATTTGGTGAAAGAATGGTGACATTGAGCAATTCGTGATTTAGTGAAAGAAGAATGGTCACATCGAGCAATTGGTGATTTGGTGAAAGAAGAATGGTCACATTGAGCAATTGGTGATTTGGTGAAAGAATGGTCACATTGAGCAATTCGTGATTTAGTGAAAGAAGAATGGTCACATTGAGCAATTGGTGATTTGGTGAAAGAATGGTCACATTGAGCAATTGGTGATTTGGTGTAAGAAGAATGGTCACCTTGAGCAATTGGTGATTTGGTGAAAGAATGGTCACATTGAGCAATTGGTGATTTGGTGAAAGAATGGTCACATTGAGCAATTGGTGATTTGGTGTAAGAAGAATGGTCACATTGAGCAATTGGTGATTTGGTGAAAGAATGGTCACATTGAGCAATTGGTGATTTGGTGTAAGAAGAATGGTCACCTTGAGCAATTGGTGATTTTAGGATTTGATGATTTTGAATGATAGAGTAACATTATTTTATTTAATAGCACCCTGCAATCAATTCCATGTGAATACCATGTGGCACTTACACATTTAAGTCATGTGTATACCATGGATACTTTTTTGAAAATGGATACCATTTGTAATATAATGGATTACATGTGGTTTTACATGGTATATGGTAAACGACGTGTCGTTAAAGATATGTTATAAGTAATGTATTTGACATGTTGATATGAATTGGTCAATTAGGCAAGTACATAATCTCTACTTCATATGGTTTTTATTATATGGTTTTATAATGGAATACCCACATGTTGATTATATATTTTTATAATGGTTAGATTGATTCAATGTGGATAACACATATTTATATTCTATTGCCACATCAAAACCATTAAACCACATGGTAAATATGCATGTGTGTACAATGTGGAATTGTTTGCGGGGGAATGCGATGACATATTTTTTAAATTACTTACAAAACAGTGCATTAGTTTATAACCTTTTACCAGGAATCATTTTATATTATAACACTACTGTTATCGTATTACCTAAAAAGTTAGACCAGTTGATGGTGTAGAAAAGGTTCCTTCAAAAGATTGTATTAACTATACTAAAACAAATGCATTAATGATTTGTTATACATAATGATGATATATAATAAATAACACTTCTTCCCCTTTAGTAAGTATTTAATTTCAATGTAATTATATTTCAATGAGAGATTTATTAATTAATATTTTGAAATCAATTTTTAATTTATTTATAAACTGCTCTTTTCATTTAGTATGTGGACATGAAGTTTGAAGATAAGACTAAACTATATATTGATCTAAAGACTAAATGATAATATTTAATGATAATACAAAAGGAAATAACCATGAGTAATTGGTACCCAAGCCATTATAAATTTAAAAAATGATATCACAGGAATTTCTCTTATTAAAAAAAATCAAGAAAATGTTCTAGATTGTCTTAAAAAATCAACTGAAATTACATTACCATTATTTCTTTATACCCTGCATAGAATTAACCCATTCAAAGCGGCAGTAGGTGAATGGAAGTCGACAAAAATAAAAATCGTCTATATATAGTCACCGCCGCTATTGACTGTCTTCAATTTTAACTACACTATTTAGTTACGCCGCTAAATCATGGAGTCAGATGAGCGTCTATATATAGAAGTGCCGCTTGTTGGCTATACATAGAGTCTATATATAGTCTGTGCCGCTTGTTGGTGGAGTCACATATGAGTTTTGTATTGTTATTCATATAGTTGAACTAAAGATATAAAAAAGTGAGCATTTTTAAGTTGCATAAATTGAATTAGTTACTTTTATTAGTATACATATAGACAATATTTATGTCCCGAGTGCGTTGGGGATTCAAACACCAGATGCATGTGATGCTCGATTTATTTAGTGATCTGAAATACAGGAATTTTCTAAGCAAAAGGAATAACAGTTTGAATACACAAATAGAACAATTATACCTACAGATACAAAGGACTTTGAAAAACATGCTAAATTCAGTAAATTCCAAAAGGTTCAAATTCAGTATTTTTAATATTTAATGATTACTACCTTAATCTAACTTTTCAGAATGATGATCAGATTAAGATCTCAATCCAATCAGATCAGATCATGAATTCGACTAAATTGAGATTACCTTTTTTAAACAAGTAAATTCCAATAATACTACGCGCTATTTAAAATAAATGCTATATGTTTAATGAACAATTAAGTAAGCAAAATAATATTACCCATCTAACTTCCCCACCAAATTTCACATGAGATTAATTTATTGTTTAGCAACTTAAAATTTAGGGTTACAAATTCTACCGTCATACATGAAAGGAACAATTCCATTTAATCTTAAATATTCAAAACTTCACAACTTGTTGCATTTGTAGACAAACTTACTTGATGGTTAGGCTGAGGATTAATTACGGTACATCTGATAGTTATTGGATTTTGGTAATTCACTTTAAATTGAAAGGTACATGTTACATTATGTCTGCAAAGATGAAATGAAAAATAAACACTGGTTATTCACGAGTGCCAACATAACAGTAGCAACTTCAAACAATATGTAAAGAGAAGAAATTATTTGCGAAAATATATACACAGTATGTACTAAGTTTTAATAGTAAATGTCTGAACAAAAATTACGGTAGACAGAAATTTAAATTCAAACTGAGGTGTCACAGCACCATCTTGACTCACAGGATAGAGCTAGCTAATCAATGATGACATCAATAAATTAGAAATCTAAGTAAAGATAATGTATATTTCAATTAATAGATAAGTTATTCCATACACTAAAGATAAGGCTGCAATTATTTGAAAGTGAAGGCACATCACAAAAATAGTTCACGATAGAAAAGAAGAGCTAGCTACCTATGTATATCACAGCACATGTAAATTCAATTTATGAAGAAAGTTAAATGGTAGATGGCGCTAGTTATGGTTCCAATAATGTGTCTATTGTAGTTGAAAAAAAAAGGTTATTAACTTCGAATAGGATCGGATCGCTTACCGCGACAATTTATGAAATTAAATTAAATGTTAAAAAACAACTCAAAATAGTTATCCTTTAATTCATCAGAAAGAAAAGTCGTTGCATATTTCCATTCACTATGGAACAAAATACATTACACATAAATTTTATTACTCATGAGTCATGACTCAAAGAAAAAATAAATGGAGAAATGAAATTAACTTGATCAATTGAACAATCAACATTCAACAAAATAATATATATTTTTTAAGTGCACAACCAATGCAGGAATTGCTGCTAGTGTATCATCAGCTTTACCGACAATTACATGTATTTACACGTTTATTTACACGGCCCTAGAAGCACTATAGCTTTTCCATACTTGAATGGTTCCTTACTTTGTTCCAGTGTTTAAATATTACCATGTAATTTAACAGTTTATATATTGTGAGGTAACATTCTGTTTCAACAAATAAATAAATATACTTGTCATATTTCTAAGCACAGTCTATAAAACAATAAATTAGCGACTATAAATAGACGCTCCGTTAAATGGGACCAATTTTCAGAACGTCTATATATAGTTAGACGGCTTGGATTGGGTTAAAGAAGTTATGAACTCTTTGCAGTTTGTTAGTTAGGTACAGTGTTTTCAAGTGTTATAATTCATTGTAATTATGTACTTGCAATCTTAATTAGAATGAAAATTAGGCGCCCAATCTTTCATACAATTAATAAACTTCAATTTAATCGAGAGCGTGAAGTGTTATGTAAATCTTCTTGTTATTTATCAACTATAAAAAAATAATATGATTTTCTGGTAAAAATAATAAATTTTACTAATACAATTACTTATTAATAATTTTTTTCCTCTATTATTATTTTATGAATTGTGATTTGATGCCATCAAAATGAATGCAAAGATTAACAACTGAAATTTTTAAGAGACGAAAAGAGTTCTTAACTGTACAATGAAATAATATGGAGAAAAGATTGGAGAGAGAAAATAGGACGAAGTATATTAAATAGCAACTATGGGTGATAGAGTTTCTCTCGATATAATGGAGAGTAAATATACTAAGTACTGTTTGTTCTTCATCTTGTTTGCTCTCTCTTCTAGGCCCTTCACTCACTACTGTTATCCTTATAGAGTGAAGTGTCTATCTAACATTAGTGAGTGAAGGGTCTGAGTGACAGGTAGATCCTTTACCCAATATGATTGTGAAAATTACCCTACTTTACCTTCAATTTAAACATAAACTAATTTAGTAACTTCAGAAACTCACTACTTAGTTCTACCTCATTCTTGTAGAATTTAGCCACCGAAATCACTTTAACCTTTCCTTGGCGACTAAAACTCTAGGAGTTGCTTCAAGTTTGTTCATTTATGGCTGCTTTACGTATGAGTTGAATGGGCTTCTGGAACTAAACTTTAAATTGACTATGTTCCAATGAAGGCCAGACTACTGTCGCTGTTTGTATCAGCTTCTTAGTGTAGCGCAAATGGCTTACTTTGGAGCCATATTATGCAGTCTGGCTCAACTCTAACCATAAGTTTACTCGTAAAACTGGCGAAAACTTCTAGGGCGTACTTAACTGTAGTCTGGATTTATGACAAACTTAATCAATGTCACGATAAACCTAATGAAACTAGAGTAATTAAATTTAGCTCAGAAAACAGTTATGAGAAACTATGATATTAAATTGAACTTAATAATTCAATAGTCAATGCAACTTTAATGTATTTTTATTAATTTTAAGTTCATTATAAAGCAATTATATAAAAAAATACGGATTCTCTAATTTTCTATCAGATTAACTTATATTCCATTATAAAATTGATATATAAAATAAACATTTATTCTAATAAATATAGTTGTATAAAAAGGTCCAAAAATTAAGAGTTATGTACCTTTTTTCAAAATTATTTCCTGTGAATTTTTTTTATTTCGGTCAAATGTACCAAATTTAATTTTAATCTTTAAAACAAGTCTAAATTTATTAATATATACAAGTACAGTTTTGTTTCTTGTATACTAACTGTGTGGGTGAAGCCCATATGTTGCTTAATACAATAATTTTGAAAGGTTTTGTTCATAACTTTCTTGAATTATTTTTGATCAATGATTGGAAAAAAAAGTTGAGTTGAAATACTAAAAAATGATTATTGAGAATTCAATTGGTTTGCCGGCAGACAATTCAGGAATAAATAAGGATAATTTTTATTTTCATTTAACTATTTGTATTTCAATATAATTACCAAATTTCTAATTAGTTAAGGCTTCAGTTATTGCTGTAATGTAATCCGTGCTTGTGTGGTAAACTGCATGCAATTAAAAATATTTGGGAAACAGTAATAAACTGAAATCTTTTCACTTCTTCCAATGGCAAGCTTGGATATTGGAAACATAAATTTTAGTATAAATAGAATTCATAATTAACAATAAATCTACATCAATATATAAATAGTTTTCATACTTCAATAAATCATTATAAGGCTCAATGACTATTTTATTGCACGTCACGATGTTACAAGGAAATGTTCAAGTCTCACGTTGGAATTTCTGCTAAAATAAATATGACCCCAATAAGGACTATCGAATTGATTTGACGAGTACTCACACAAGAATTAGTAGAGCTGTATTTGGCAGAAAAGAAGGCAATGCAAATGGAACTCTAATCTTCAAGAATATTCAGAGTTTCTAAGATCCGTTAGATTGGAACATGTTCGAAAAGTACTGACAACAGCGAATTGGGAGCCGCTGCATGTGAGTAATAGTATGTCATATTGTATAGTTCTATAAATTTTTTTTTAGATTATTGTACCAATTATCTTATACATGAGGTGGGGACTTTGAAATCAATGTGTGAGTTCATTGCAGAGCACAAAGGAGAAGACAGGTCAGGAAAAAGAAAAGTATTTATTACTCCTGTCGAGGAGCTCCTTTCAAGAGAGTATTCAGAGAAGCCCACCTATTACGATAAGGTAGTTGCCACGCTGGAAACAACCAAATGTGATAGAAATTTGTTTAATGAATGGTAATACTTAGTAATGGACTGAAGACTTTGCAATATTATGTATTAAAGAAAAGTATTGTGGGCAGGTGACGATGACACTAATGGGAACACCGTGAAACTTCTTTTGGAACTACATACAAGAGTATCCTGTTTAGCTTTTTATATTTTAATGGTATGCTTTGCACTAGAAATCTACCTCAATTAATTAATAATTCTATAGTGATTGAAGTTTCTAAAGCACGTGAAAAGTCCGATTATACATCTCTTGATTAGAAGGAATAAAAAATGGAGTGTTCATCACTGGTAAATATAGAAGTAACTGCAAGAGACTCCCTGCTTCGACTCGCCAATAATTTCTTAATTTTTTGCAGTTTTCCAATGACAAATAGGAAATAGTGGTTCTAAATCTAGGTAAAGGAGAATCTGAAAATATGAACAACACAGATGACATTTCTCAGCGATCTTCTTTCCCATTCCTAGCATCAAATACCTTTTCCTGTCTTGACGAAGAATTCGATTTGGGGAAGTGGGCTTGTACCTGAGGATAGTACAGCTATTATGCCAAATATAACGATTATCATGTAAATCCTTATACCATGAATCAAGAGCCTCCTTTACATGTTTAAGAGGGTTATTTACATGTTTAAGAGGGTTATTTACATGTTTAAGAGGGTTATTTACATGTTTAAGAGGGTTATTTACATGTTTAAGAGGGTTATTTACATGTTTAAGAGGGTTATTTACATGTTTAAGAGGGTTATTTACATGTTTAAGAGGGTTATTTACATGTTTAAGAGGGTTATTTACTTGTTTAAGAGGGTTATTTACATGTTTAAGAGGGTTATTTACATGTTTAAGAGGGTTATTTACATGTTTAAGAGGGTTATTTACTTGTTTAAGAGGGTTATTTACATGTTTAAGAGGGTTATTTACTTGTTTAAGAGGGTTATTTACATGTTTAAGAGGGTTATTTACATGTTTAAGAGGGTTATTTACATGTTTAAGAGGGTTATTTACATGTTTAAGAGGGTTATTTACATGTTTAAGAGGGTTATTTACTTGTTTAAGAGGGTTATTTACATGTTTAAGAGGGTTATTTACATGTTTAAGAGGGTTATTTACATGTTTAAGAGGGTTATTTTCTTCGCAGTTGGCTGTGTCCTCTACATATTGTGCAGTCTGGTAATTAATAAACTAATTAAAGTAACTATATCAAATAAAATGTATATAATACTAAATTACTGAATCAATGCTAAATTGTGAGAAATTGTTCTCACTGTTTCTGGTATCGGTAACAATATATGCCTTATCAATAGGGTTGTGACAATATGCATTCAAAATCATAGATCCTGAATATATTATAGACGAAGAGAATTAAAGAGTATTGAATCGTTCTAAACCAGCGGTATAGAGTATTCGATACCTTTTCATTTAGTTTCGTCTATGATTGTTTATAGTTTTGTAATCAGTAACCTTAGCTCTAATTAATAGAGTAATAGGACCTTTATAAGTGACAGTTATACCTACCTTATTATTTCGTACATTTAAATAAAAAAGTTATATAAATATTATAAGATTTACATCAGAATTTTCTTTTAATAATAAGTCTAAGATTGTTTACCTTCATTAGGGCATCTTTGAAATGCAGTTATAGTCTTATAGATAACTTACAAAGTGTAAAACCCCAACTAATCTAGTGATGTAACGTTACAGCAATTGCTGATTAGCATAGCGGACACTTTTCCGGTGAATGCACTCGACGTTGTATGAGAATTACCTGTATTTCTAATCTTTTATGATAAGATCATATGCATAATTCTAGTGAATTACAGAGCTCCACGTAGATATGCAAATGTGATGACAAGTACTGTTTATTAATATATCTTTAGAATTAATTTAATCATTAAATGACCAATATAAATGGAAATTATAATACAACATATATATTTCATCAAATCTAGTGCATAAATTTATTTTCAATCCTTTATGTACCGAGAAAGATATTGATCGAATCTTCACTTCTAGCAAATCTTGCAACTTCTCTGATTATGAGTGTGCTAGCTATATATAAATGCACCACTCTTTTATCGGTATCAGTCACTGACATGGAACTGTGTAGTGATCACCCCTCCAATCATGATTAAAATTTCTCTAGAAATGCTATAAATTTGTAAAACTAAGGTTATATAACATATCACAGTTAACAGAAAAAGAAATTGATCAAGTATTCGCTTCGTAATTAATATTACTAGAAATATTCACAATCAACTTACACTGTTCGATATTTTTTAGTTTTATTTCGATTCAATAGAAAATCAAGTGGAAATTACGAACTTTATCCCGTATTAGCGTAAAGTTAATTGTAATTAGGTATTTCAACCAAGCGATCGGGTCAAAGGTCAAGGTCATTTAAGGTCAAGGTCAAAAGTATTCAACCAAATTGCCTGAAATTTGATGGGACGTTTGGTCATTATCCCGAAACCATTTGATATATTTTTGGAACGATCGGGTCTAAGGTCAAGGTCATTTTGTAACTGAAGGATTTTGTGATGGTCAAGGTGCCCGTTCTAGTTTTTAATTTGTCGGCAATGGATCATGCATTTTCTTTGTTTGAAATTCAGAGGGCAGAAGCGCAATCACAAGGACATATTAAATTGCATATTAATAAAAATATAGAACAAAATTTGAAATGGTTTGTAGTTAAATAATCAGTGACCTTGGCTCTAATGAATAGAGAAATAAAAAATAGAGTGGAGGGGATCTTTAAGGAAAAATCTTATCTCTTTGAAATTGGCAATATTATATCCCATTGTGATATAGAATTTAACATATTTGTGGTAAAGAATACAATATATATCTTGTTAGCGCTTTTGAGCGTGCTAGAGATTTCAATCTATTTAATTTTCATCCCTATGAATATTTTCAAGCAATTTGATGCAATGTGATTAGTAATACAGTGACACTCCTGAGTTATGAAGCATTAGAGTAATGGGAGACCTAATCTATGAAATGCTATCGAGCCTTGAAATAGTTTTCTATATTTAAATTATAGAAAATGAAGGTTTATTGAACGATATAACTATTACGCATAGTTTTCTTAAATCCTTTTGAATAAAATTAGGGAAATATAAAAAACTTCTATGATTAAATCTTATTGTCTCTCTTAACGGGAATTGTATTTGTATGAAAAATAAATTTTATTTGCATAACTGCCTAATACCATTACTTATATATATATTTTTTTTTTGTACATTAATGAGTAGCTATATTGATTTCTCACTACATTTACAATGTTTGTTTTATTGCGAATAAGAAGATGCGGATAAGAATAATATTAGTCATAGTTATCCCTCAATGACCAAAATTTTCTATGAAAAAATATCATATCTAGTGCACCAGAGATATGAAGTGGCTCTGAGTAATGAAGGAACCAATGTTTCATAACTCAGGAATTTCACAGTACTATTTTCATATCTATTTTGCAGCTATACCCTACAACAGCTCTCTTCATCTGTTTAACATTTTTAACAGAGCATATGTTCAGTCAAAGAAAAGAGTATCATAATGAATTTTTGACAGTTACTAATTTCACATTTCTGAAACTCTAAAAGTATATTTTACCAATGTAATTGCTTGTAGATATTTTATAATTGGTTTGGGTACTCGATGACAAATTTGTAAGATTTTAAAGTAATAAGAAATTAGAAAACTGTGATTTGAGAAGTTAACATAATGATGAAACTCTTTTCTTAGTACAAGGAATTTCTAAGAATAAATTATCAATATTCGTAAAGTGATTTAAGGAAGAACTGATGAATGAAAAAAATGTCTAAAATCATACCATACAACGATGGACGGAAGAGGAAAAGGAAGAGGTGAAGTCTCATGAATCATGCAAGCATTCTCATTTTTACTGAATCTGGTGTGATGTTAAAAGGTGAGTAGTAGCTTATCTTATCAGGTAATCTATAATAACTATGTTTGATAATAGACAAGATGACTGTCCCTATGTTACTCGCTATTAGCATTATTTGTAGTTCTATTTGTAGTTCTACATCATTATCTGTCATTTTCATTAATTCGAAAAGGTTATTTCTTACACCAAAAATAGTTTTAAAAAACCTGTTACCAAAAGTGATTGAATTCCATAAAACTCATCTCATTCATTATTCAACATTATTTCCTATGTAGGTTCTAATCATCCGAATTATCAAATATATCAGTAAATCCGATCCAATTTACTTTTACGAATATAAAAGTTACGAATACTGAAACATTGTATAGGAAATGAATATTTGAATAATTTAAGTACAGAGAGCCAAAGATATTATACTACAATAAGATACACTACTCACGACAATTTCTGGTTACAAAAGCGGGAACTAGAGTTGAAATATAGTAATGACAATCGAGGTATGTTGTGTGCGTGACTTCATAACAGCAACACTTAAAATCATATTTAAAACAATTGATGAAGGTAAATTTGTAAAAAAATAGTTATTAAATTGCATAATTTGATAAATAAATATTTTATTTGGATTTTTTATGTTTTCGGAAAAATTTGAGTTTTTGAAATTAATATAATAAATATTATATAAATTATATAATAACATATTTCTAACATATATAATATGTAACAACACATAATACAACTTATAGTAATTTGATAACATATTAAAAACATAACCTTCAACATTCTGCGCATGTAATTACAATATAACGCATAAGATAATTTTCAATACGTTTCTCTTACAGTTATACCTCGACCTATTTTCTATCGAAAAGAAAATAACTATATTTTGAAGGATGGCAAAACCAATCGTAAATTATATAATTTCCCTTAATATACTAGGATGAATAAAGATATTCACAATGAATACTATTGAATACCAATAATATTCCGTTAATTCTTCAATATATTGCCGTTTATAATTATTGTTTGGTCTTCCCACCATTAAAAATAAGTTCTACCAAATATATAGGTATGATAGGTTTCCTTATCCCAATGTAAATCATATAGATATATAACCTAATAACTTAAAAACACTTTCAAATTACGAATTAAACCAGTATAAATCTATTAAAAGGTTACCATGAGATGGTATACACACCATGAACAATAAATAATTCCTTTAGGCAACCTACTTCTCCATATATCTTGAATACTCAGCATCACGCCATATCAGATGAGTCCACATTCAAACTATAGGGGAAGAAGCCACAAATACAAGAGACCTGCTGTAGAGAAGTAGCTGACGAAAGAGAATGTCCCCTACTTGAAATATTAATTATTATTGTCTTTATATATTTAAATAACATGATACAACCCATACAGTTTATTTCTATCTATATTCATATAATTATATTTCGTTTATTATCTGATCGTTAATATGAAGCTGTCCGTTAACTAGTAAAATACCCCGTTTTTATATTCATTACGTTTCTGATATGATCGAAAATATGGAACTGTCCAATAGCTTGGAAGCACACCGTATCATACCATGTTATTATATTCATTACATTACTTATCTGATCGTTAATATGAAAGTGTCCGTTAACTAGTAACATACCCTGTTATTATATTCATAATGTTTCTTATACGATCGAAAATATGGAACTGTCCAATAGCTTGGAAGTACACACGTTAAATAATAGTAAATAATTCGCAGACAATTTTCAGTATTTTTCTTTAGTTATCCCTCGGCCCATATTTTCTATAAAAGTAAATAAATAATATTCAGAGGGCAAACAATTCCAATTTTAAAATATATAATTTTCATCAACTAAATGGAAAAAGTAATTATATTCAATGAATAATATTGATACATATAATATTCCGCTAATTAATAAGTGTATTGTACATCTTAGATGGTTGTTTGTTCTTTCTGCCATTCAAAATAAAAATTCTAACAAAAATATAGTATTGAATTTCTTAAACCAGTTTCAATTACATATAAATACACCCTAATCACTTGATAATACTTTCAAATGACGAATTAAACCTGTAAAAATCTATTAAAAGGTCACCACAGGATGCTACAGCGTCAATAACCAATAAATAATTCACTTAGGCTCGCTACTTGCGTTATATTTCTTGAAGAAAAGAAAAAGAATTACACTGTCATGCCATCTCATCTGAAATAGCTGTCGCTTGCTAAAATGTACATTAAATAAATTATTTACACGCTTGTAAATGCCCCCAAATGTTTGAATATTATTTCAATGTGTTCTTATATCCCTAAATAATAATATACAATCTGTATAGCTTGTTAATATCAAAGATATTAATAATTAGACGTGAGGAAGACAATTCCAGATTGATGATAGGTGGTGTGTAGTTGACACACGTTCAGACAAAGAATGCAATATAAATATATTAATTCGTACACGAGAATGTCCCTTAGTTGAATTATTAATTCATTTCGTATTTATATGTTCATATAAAATGTCGTACACTATACTATAAAGATTCCTGTTATATATTAAATTATTTCACGAGCAAATGGGATATATCAGAAGAGTCCACTTTCAAAATATGGGGGAAGAAGGTTCAGATAGGTACAAAAGACGTATATTACACAGAAATAGCTGTCGCAAGAGAAAGTACCCTACTTGATATATTAATTAGTATTGTCTTGATCCATTTAAATAGTATGATACAACCCATACAGTTCATTGCTATCTATTTTCATATAATTATATTTCGTTTTTCATCTGATCGTTAATATGAAACTGTCCGTTAACTAGTAACATACCCTGTTATTACATTCATTACGTTACTTATCTGATCGTTAATATGAAACTGTCCGTTAACTAGTAACATACCCTGTTATTATATTCATTACATTACTTATCTGATCGTTAATATGAAACTGTCCGTTAACTAGTAACAAACCCTGTTATTAAATTCATTACGTTACTTATCTGATCGTTAATATGAAACTGTCCGTTAACTAGTAACATACCCTGCTATTATATTCATTACGTTACTTATCTGATCGCTAATATGAAACTGTTCGTTAACTAGTAACATACCCTGTTATTATATTCATTACGTTACTTATCTGATCGCTAATATGAAACTGTCCGTTAACTAGTAACATACCCTGTTATTATATTCATTACGTTACTTATCTGATCGCTAATATGAAACTGTCCGTTAACTAGTAACATACCCTGTTATTATATTCATTACGTTACTTATCTGATCGTTAATATGGAACTGTCCGTTAACTAGTAACATACCCTGTTATTATATTCATTAAGTTTCTTATATGATCGCTAATATGAAACTGTCCGTTAACTAGTAACATACCCTGTTATTACATTCATTACGTTACTTATCTGATCGAAAATATGGAACTGTCCAATAGCTTGGAAGTACACACGTTGAATAATAGTAAATAATTCGCAGACAATTTTCAGTATTTTTCTTTAGTTATCCCTCGGCCTATATTTTCTATAAAAGAAAATAAATAATATATAGATGGCAAACAATTCCAATTTTAAATTATATAATTTTCGTCAACTAAATAGAATAAATAAGGATATTCAATGAATTATATTGAATACAAATAATATTCCGCTAATTAATAAGTGAATTGTACATCTTAGATGGTTGTTTGTTCTTTCTGCCATTCAAAATAAAAATTCTAACAAATATATTAGTATTGGATTCTTTAAACCAGTTTAAATTACATATAAATACAAAAAAATCACTTGATAATACTTTCATATTACGAATTAAACCTGTAAAAATCTATTAAAAGGTCATCAGAAGCTGCTGTAGCGTCAATAAACAATAAATAATTCACTTAGGCTTGCTACTTCCGTTATATTTCATGAAGAGAAGAAAAAGAATTACCCCGTCATGCCATCTCATCTGAAATAACTGTCACTTGCTAAAATTTACATTAAATAAATTATTTACACGCTTGTAAATGCCTCCAAATGATTGAATATTAATTCAATGTGTTTTTTTATCCCTAAATATTAATATACAATCTATATAACCTGTTAATATCAAAGATACTAATTAATAGCGTCTCCTCATTGATGGTGGGTGAAGGGAGGGGGGGAGGGGTGTAGGCGACACGTTGAGACAAAGAATGCAATATAAAAATATTAATTGGTACATTAGAGTGTCCCTTAGGTGAATTATTAATTCATTTTGTATTTATCTATTCATATAATATATTGCACACTATTATATAAAGCTTCCTGTTATCTATTTATCTATTTTATTATATCGCCGGCAAAGGGGAGGAGTTACGGCAGCTGAAGTTGGGGGTTGGGGTGAGAGGTCATGAGGAATGCACATTAAAAATTAATTAATTAGGCGATTTCAACTGCCCCAAATAGTAAAATATCATTTCATTATGTTATATAAACAAATAGGAATAATATTCAAATTACATAGCCTCTTATTATATAAGATATAATGTATAACAGATCCAGGGGAGGTCTTGGGGGGAGAGGGTAAGGGGAGATACGAATTATGCAAGTTAAATTAAAATAAATACGAGGTTTTGAACGTTCCCCTTGATAATTTATTGATTCATGGTGATTATACATGACAAAAAAGTAAATTTCGCAATTTAAAAGGCTCTTTATCTATTAAGTGGTATAACAGCTGAAATGGAGGCTAGTTGCCAGATGTACGGTGGGTAATTCTGAAAATATCAATAAAAAAAAAGTTTTCCGAGCTTTTTGACGTGTGCCATGCTCAAATTCGTATTGGTAATACGTTTTTATTAATAAATATAACAATTCAAACCTCACAATACCTTTAAATCTTCAGTTTTTGATAAATAAAGCATTTTACCATGTAAGATATATTTTAAACACAACCAAGGGGAGGATCTTGGGTGGAGGGGGTAAAGGGAGATGCGATTTATACAAGATAAATAAATAAATAGGTGGTTTACAATGTTCCCCTTGTTATTATATTGATTCATGGTGATTATATAACACTATTTGATAAGTTTTGAACATTAAAAGGCTCATATGCATTTAATTACACATCACCTGAAGATTGAGGTGTGCTGGCGGAGGTAGGTTCGATAAATCTGAAAATAGTAACATTAAAAAAAAAAATTCGTGCTTGTTGACGTCTTTCATTTCATAATAAACATTGGTAATACGTTTTTATTGATAAATATTACAATATACACCTCAAAAAGTCTTTTAAACTTTTTTTTTTTCGAGATTTAAACAAACATCTGAAAAGGGGATGGCCCAGGGGCGGAGTTGAAAATACTTTGAAAAATTTCACTTTGACGTCCAAATTGGATGAAAAAGTCCGACTTTGAGGCGATTTAAAAAAAAAATTGAAAATGAAATCAGGACAAAGCGAGCCACTACGCTCTTCAAATTGTTCCAATCTATTAATATATATAAAAATATAAGAGATCTATGGGCTAAATTTTGAGAAAAATTGAAATTAAGAGGGCCAAACTCGCAAAAATGACAAAAATGAAAAACCCCATGTGGATTGGCCCCTAAAGGGATTTTCAAAAAATGAGATTCCTACTTTTCTTCAGAACCCCAATGCAATGAATTATATACAAAAAAAATTGAAATCGGACGTGAAATTTTTTCACTATGACCCAAAGAGTGGTGGAAAAAAAGGGGAATTTCAAGGGCATTTTTCTCAAAAACTGAAGTGTAACTTTTTTTAAATTTGCTGTGCACCTTCTTTAGGTATTCATCTAAAACTGTGCAAAAAAGCTAAGAAATCTGATGGCTAGATTTTGAGAAAAAGTGAAAAATGTGAAGGACCATTTTGGTGAAAAGTAAAAAATAATCGAAATTGAATCCCGGGTTGACGGGCCCCTGGGGGGATTTTGGAAAATCGAGAAACCTCAGATTCTTGCCAGGATCAAGACAAAACGGAATCTTTTTTCAGAATTGAAATCGGACGTATTTAAGGACCTCCGCGGGTCGGGGCAAGGAGTCCCCAACGTGGATAACCCAATATCTCGGGACCGGAGGGTCGCATTGAAAAACAGACAATTTGTGCGTGATCAACAGCCTCATACCTTGAAGAATGATGCGCTTTAAGAAAAATTCATGGCAAAATAACCAATTTAGTAAAATTTGGGTCGCGGAAGATCAAGTTGAGAAAAAAATGATTGTCACCATTGTGTTTGGGATGGCCTCAGGACCCCAATGAAATTCAAAGCGAGCCCAATTTCTCAAAAAAATACCCATTAAATGGTCCGGGAAGGGCGTGATTTTCGGGGCACTCTAGCAAAAAACTGTGACTTACGACCCCCCTGATTTTTTAACACGACGCGTATGGCGGTCCCAGGTACGACGGGTGTAAAAAGCTAAGAAATCGTTCGGACCGATTTTGAGAAAAAGTGAAAAAAGTGAATTTTTTTTCTCGTCCACTTGGGGAAGCCCTGGGGGCCGTATTTCCATCGATTAGGAGGTGAAGTTGGGTATGTAAATGGATACCCAACTATTCTGGAATCGTACATATATTAAAAAAAATTACAGTCATTAGTTACGAAATGAGCATTAGCAATAATTCAATTAACATTATAAGCTGGTACCTAATACCTAATTGCTTATCATAAAGTAATTTAAAAGCACAAACACAAAACAATTACTACCTTTTGTTACTCATTCATGAATAACAAAATACAAACACTATTATTTCTCATTTTTATATATATCAAACTATTATTATTTTTAATAAAATATCATCGTAATATTCAATAGTTTACCTACCTACTGTTAGTGCAGCAACAATACTATTTTGATATATTTACTGAAACTTATAGGTTCTGGATGTATTCAACTATTTATAGATAATAATTTAGCAACCAATAATTTATCGATTACTTTTCAGTAGGTATATATATCTTCAATCTACCTAATCATTGATATGTTCAGATAATAATAACGTGTTGCATTTACTGATAATTTAGAAATGAATTAGGTAATATAAAATAATATAAATACAACGAATCAGTTTAAGTAATTAAAATATGTTTAGTGCATAGTGACAATGACACTAGTCATCTTTTGATGGATTGAAATATTGATTATTCTAAACCTAGGTATCTGAGAAAACTAGGTTTCAAAATTTCAGTAATGTAATGCAAAGAAAAAGTGATTAAAAATAAATGGTAATGTTAGCATGATAAATATCCAATAATAAATAAAAATACTGCAATATTATAATGTTATTTACGTATCGAATAATAGTGGGTATTTATTATTTATTAATAATATAAATACGCTCAAAAGACAAATATAAGGGAGGGGAAGGGGTTGACAATATACAAAGAAAAAGGTAGTGAATGATAGGTACACTGAGAAAACAAATCTACAATCAAAGTATGTACTAATATTTCTTTGTTAACTGCTAATTTATTTAATTTATTTATAACAAAATAGTATATAACAAATGCAATAATTTCGTGTCTAGTTTTGATTCAGTAGAAGGCGTGAGCACATGTACGTACGAATGTTCTTGTACAGTCACTTTCACTGACGATTTTATCGCACGTTATACTCATAATTAAAATAATAGGTATTATAATTATTAGTGTTGCATCCAGCTATGGTTAAATATTAGGTTATAATTAGAAAATATATTCAAGTTCTAAATTATTTTCAACTATGGAAGTTTATAATCTTTACATTTTTGAATGAGCTAGGTTGATGTGCAATGTTTTTTATTCTATTATTAGGTTCAGGTAAAGTAATAAGCTTCATAGTTAGCTAGGTACATATGTAAGAAATTGTATTTCTTTCAATTTTGCGTGTACGATATAATTTTTGAGGTTAGTAATATTAGTATTACCTAGGTAACAGTTTGTCGGATGGTATTCAATTTTTGCAATAAAAACTAACTTTTTCTTGACAATGAAATAATAATTATTTATCTTTAAACCTTGATCACACATAAGCTATACACTGAAAAATTGAATTATATTTCTTCAATAGTACTTGTATCCTCATTATTAAATGTATTACGTACCTTAATATATTCATCATTCCATTACTCCACTACTCTCATTTTAACGATATATTTAACTTGTATGTATGTTAGTTAGTGCCACTTTTTCACGTCAATTTCATAAGCTTCAAAATACATTCAAATTTGAATAGGTACTACCTACATGAATGAAACTTTCATAAAAAAAGGTAGTTTATAAAACATATTCTGATATACCCAGCTAACCATATCCTCTCTGTCCCGCGTGGGACAGAGGGGGACATCCCTCGCTAGCGAGGGACAGAGAGGGACGGGGGATTTCAGACGTCTCCAGACGTCTGAAATCCCACGTCTTTCCAACGTCTGAAATCCCATTCACGTCCCACGTCTTACTCAAGCGGGATGTCCCTCTTCTGTCCCACGTCTTAAATCCCACTCACATCCCACGTCTTTCCCACGCGGGATGTCCCTCTCTGTCCCACGCGGGATGTCCCTCTCTGTCCCACGTCTGTCCCACGTGGGATGTCCCTCTCTGTCCCACGCAGGATGTCCCTCTCTGTCCCACGCGGGATGTCCCTCTCTGTCCCACGTGGGATATCCCTCTCTGTCCCACGCGGGATGTCCCTCTCTGTCCCACGTCTGTCCCACGTGGGATATCCCTCTCTGTCCCACGTCTGTCCCACGTGGGATATCTCTCTCTGTCCCACGCGGGATATCCCTCTCTGTCCCACGCATAATGTCCCTCTCTGTCCCTCGTCTGTTTTACGCGGGAAATAGTACGCGGGATGTCCCTCTCTGTCCCACGTCTGTCCCACGCGGGATGTCCCTCTCTGTCCCACGCGGGATGTCCCTCTCTGTCCCACGTCTGTCCCACGTGGGATGTCCCTTTCTGTCCCACGTGGGATATCCCCCTCTGTCCCACGTCTGTCCCACGCGGGATGTCCCTCTCTGTCCCTCGTCTGTTTTACGCGGGAAAAGGTTATACCAAAAAGGTATATCTATCTCAAGCTTTATTTACGTATCATAACTAGGTAGGTATTCATAAACAGATGTAGGTATATACTATCTAGGTAGGCATTGATGAATAATACTAGGAAGTAGGTAAGTAGGTACGGATTGATGAACACTACCTAGTAGGTATACTAGGTAGGTTGGTATTGGTACTGGTAGGTATCTAGGTAGGTATATAGTTAAACAGTTATAGGTAACTAGATAAGCATTGATAAACACTAGTAGATAACTAGGTAGGCATTGAAAAACAGTTGTAGGTAACTAGGTAGGTATTGATGAATACTAGTAGGTAACTAGGACCTAGATTGGTATTGATGAATAGTAGTAGGTAACTAGGACCTAGATAGGTATTTAAACTGCGTCCATCGCTTTATTGCAGATCACTATTTTGTGAATAATTTCAATAATATTGATCGCACAGTAGTGAAACTTTGGTCACTGGAAGATTGCTTCTATGTTAGTATCTTGCTGAAAAAATTTTTGAATCCATGAGAAAATTGGAGAGTTATGAACGTTTATGTATTTTGAAGGCATTTTAACTGTCCATCGCTTTATTGCAGCTCTGTGAAAAAGCCAAAAAATGGGCGATTAACTTCTACCGAGAGGGTAAAAATTGTAGCAGGTCCTGCAGAAGGGAGGACTCTTCTATATTTAGCTTTATAACTCGGAAGGGATGAGAGAACAATAGTTTATTTTGTGGAAAATCCCGACACAAACCCAAGGAGAGATGAGGGTAAGAGAAAAAGAATTTCCCCTCGAAATATGCGAAAAATACGCAGGCAGGTCATAAGGCAGCTAAATGATACTAGTGCCTCCATTTTTGACAAGGCTGTCATTGGTTTTACGTCAAAACAGTCCTGATGTAATGTCTCAAATGAAACGGTCAGAAATGTTCAATGGGGCTTAAGACCAGAGAACAGGGCAATCAAGTCATGTAAGTCTCTCACTTGATGCCCAGAGATGTGAGGAAAGAAGTTGTAACCCTTCAAGCATGAGATTTTTCGAAGTAATACAAGAAAATCATCTTTTGCCAACGAGGTAATTGCAAACTATTAGGCCAAGGGAACAAGTACTCAACAAAAGAGGCAATGTAGGATTGTATTGTTAGGTTTACACCCTCTGGTACTCGGAGAAGGCCAATTAACGTTTCAACAATGATACCCGCTTAAAACATAAAGCCACAGCCTCCTTGTTGACGACGAAACCAGTGTGTATAAACAGCTCCAGTAGGATCCAAACTTTAACCCATCCATCCAGACAATCAAGTGTGGCTCTTTCCTCATCTGTTAAAAGAACAAGTAGGAAGTTTGTTTTCATGTAATTCTGTGTACATCTATAATGCCTTTTTCATTTTGGGTCTTGTCCATAGGAGGCCTGGAAATGGGCTCCAAGTTCCTTGTCGTCTCATTTAAGACACTGTTTGGACGAATAACCAATGACAGCCTTGTCGAAAATTGAGGCACTAGTGTTATTTGGCTGCCTTATAACCTGCCTGGGTAGTTTTTGCATATTTCGAGGGGAAAAAGCTTCTCCTCGTACCCTCATCTCTCCTTGGGTTGGTGTCGGGATTTTCCACAATAGAAACTATGTTTATCTTATCCCTCCCAAATTCATTAGCTAAATATAGAAGAGTCATCCCTTCTGCAGGACCTGTTACAATTTTTACCTTCTCGGTAGAAGTTAATCACTCATTTTTTGGCCTTTTCACAGAGCTGCAATAAAGCGATGGACAGTTAAAATGCCTTCAAAATACATAAACGTTCATAACTCTCCAATTTTCTCATGGATTCAAAAAATATGTCAGCAAGATACTAACATAGAAGCAATCTTCCAGTGACCAAAGTTTCAATACTGTGCGATCAATATTATTGAAACTATTCACAAAATAGTGATCTGCAATAAAGCGATGGACGCAGTTTATAAACAGTTGTAGGCCACTAGGTATGCAATGTTAAACACAAGAAGGTAACTAATCAGGTATTGATAAGTAGATGTAGGCAACTAGGTAGGCATTGATAAACACCAGTAGGTTATAACTATAGGTAGGTATTGATTGACAAACAGTAATGTAAGTAACTAAGTAGGTACTGATAAATACTACGTAATAGGTAAGTAGTGATAACCACCAGTTGGTACAGATTGGTGGTTACCACTTGTAGGTTACTAGGTAGTTATAAATAAACTCTAGTAAGTAACTAGATAGGTATAAGGTAGTGATATCACCAGAAGGTAACTATAGGTAATATTAATTAACAGTTATAGGTAATTAGGTAGTTAATAACATTAATTAACATTATCAATACAAATATTAATAAATAACTTCATACACATTCTTATCATTTACATTAAAAAATAAAAGATACCAAAATGTAGAATATTAAATTATATTTATTCAAAATAATTTTAAGAAGCACGCAAGTTATCAAGTTGCATAAAGATCATTTCAATACTACTTCTACCATGTCCAGGATGGCTGAGTGGTAGAGACGCAGGCTTCAATAGTACATCACACTAGAATCCTGAGTTCGATTCCCGAGATGACCACTACAACTCTTTCTCCATTTCTTCCCATTTAATTTGTATATAACAATATGTAATATTAAAATAAATGATATACAGCCAAGTGTACATATACACTATATGCAACATGGTAAGAAATTGCAATAATAAGTAGTATGATCTTTTTTATTTTTTATACATATTTATATACCCCAATTAACCGAAGTAGTTTGAGCCAAAAGAGAGATATGTCCCCCTTGCAGAGGGGGACATCCGCACTCTGTCCCACGTCTTGCAGAGGGGGACATCCGCACTCTGTCTCACGTCTTGCAGAGGAGAACATCCGCACTCTGTCCCACGTCTTGCAGAGGGGGATTTTCCCACTCTGTCCCACGTCTTGAATACTCACTCTGTCCCACGTGGGTCCCACGTCTTATTTCCCTCTTCCCTCTATAGCGAGGGACATCCGCACTCTGTCCCACGTCTTGAATCCCTCTATAGCGAGGGACATTCACACTCTGTCCCACGTGGGTCCCACGTCTTGAAAACGGAGTGAGGTAAGACGTGGGACAGGTGGATGTCCCCCTCTGTCAGAGGGGGACAAGACGTGGGATTAGACGTCTTGCAGAGGGGGACCCCTGTGCAAATGAAGAGGGTTAGACGTCTGCAAGACGTCTGATGTCCCCCGCCCCACGTCTTGCCCCACGTCTTAAATCCCACTATAGCGAGGGGTATCAGACGTCTTAAGACGTGGGACAAACAGCTTTTGGTTAGCTGGGTATATATACTGTACCATACGTCATTATCAAATATGTCTACTAATTCATGGTTATCTGGGGTAAGTTACGAAATATTGGACAGTTCCACATTTTCAGACAAAGGAGAAAAAATAATCATTCCAATAAAATATATTATATACTCTTTATTTTAATAGGTATTAGTGATAATTATCAGTATACCAATTATATATATGACCGAAAATGTGGAACTGACCGATAATTCGTAACTTAACCCACTACCTATGTCAATTTATTAAATATTTTACAGCTGAGCACTGATAGCGCAACGCAATACAAAATAATAATACTTTATTGAATTAAAAGACATACATTACAAATTTAAAAAGAAAACAAAAGTAGATTAATTCAAGCCCATAGAAGTTCCATTGGAACTTTTTGGGCAAACAGAGTCTAAGAGCAATAAATGTGACTAATACAGATTAAAAAATAAAAATACATAGATAACGAAAGTAGTATATAGGGCTAAAATAAAATTGCCAAACATAAAAAAAAAACATTACGGGACAAGGGTTATATTTCATAAGATTCCAGCAAAAACTGTTTATATTTATTCTTGAATATTAAAATCGATTCACTATTTCTAATATTAATTGGAATAGTGTTCCATACTTTGGGACCAGCATAAAATACTGACCTTTGACATTGACTTAATCTTTGATAAGAAGGGACAGCTTCAGAATGATTTCTGGTATTATAAGAGTGAGTAGGAAAACTGACATTGCCGGAAGAGGACTGCCTGTACATGTATATACCTATCATGAATTTATAGATTTCATTAATGCGAAGAACTTTCGTTTTTGCAAATAGTGGCAGTGTAGGCGCTAAATATTCAGAAGATGTTATTGTTCTTATAATGCGTTTTTGAATTATGCTAAGCGGATATAGATGTACATCAGCAGTACCTCCCCAGGCAACAACACCATATAGTAGGTATGGATACACAATAGAGTAATACATTTTTAACATGATTTTTACAGGTACATGGTTACTAATTCTATAGAAAATGCCGGCAGTTTTGGAGATTTTTGAACATATAGCACTTATGTGATGTGAAAAATTTAAATTATGATCCAAAGTTACTCCAAGGAATTTAATAGTATCATTATATTGAATGGGTATATGATTGATGACTAAATGAGAAGGTAGATTTTGCGTACTGGTTCGGTTAGAAATGAACATTGCAGAAGTTTTATTGGCATTTAAGGAAAGTCTATTATTAACTGTCCAGTCGTGGAGTAATTTTAGATTTACATTGGTTTTATGAATTAAATCATCTACATTAAAATCACTTGTAGTAATAGTGGTATCGTCTGCAAAGAGAGTGAAATGGGCACCATCTGTTATATTTACAATGTCATTGATATACAGAAGAAACAGATAGGGCCCAAGTACACTTCCCTGAGGGACCCCACGAGTTACAGGGCGTCTACTAGAAATTACATTACCTACCCTAACACTCTGAGTCCTCCCACTAAGGTAACTACAGAACCACGAGGATGCAATGCCACGAATGCCATACCTATACATTTTACGGATTAGAATATCATGGCATACGCTATCAAACGCTTTACTAAGGTCGACAGCTACACCTAAAGTGTGCTGTCTATTGTTCAAATTATGATATACATGTTCGACAAAGTTCAATATGCCATCAGACGTGCTCTTACCCTTCAGGAAACCAAATTGAGAGGAACTAATAATTTTATTTTTATTTAAATAACTTGATAACCTGGATGCAACACATCTTTCAAATATTTTACTTATTAAAGGAAGTATTGAAATGGGTCTGTAGTTGCCAGTTTCAGACTCAGAGCCTGACTTATAAACAGGTATCACTGTGGCATGTTTAAGACAATCAGGAAATATACCTTGCTGAATAGAACTATTGATGAGTGATGATAGAGGAGGAGCTAAATTATTAGAGACAAGTTTAAAGACTTTAGTTGGAATATTCTGAAGACCATAAGACGAGTTTTTTAGTTCATTTATAATCTTAATTATTTCTACTATAGATACTGGAGACATATAAATTGAATTTGGGCAGTTAACATCCAAATAGGCACAAGGATCCAGTGTAGGCTGTGGAATACTTTGCTCCAATTCCAGTGCTATTCCACAAAAATAACCATTAAAATGCTCAGCAATGTCACCATCATCGCTTACTATATTATCGTTAACATTAAGGGAAAAGTTAGAGTAAGTTGGCTTTCTGTTGATTAACAAATTATTTATGAGTTTCCATGTAGCTTTTACATTCGACATACATGCATTGAAAGTATCAAAATAATATTTTCGTTTAGCTCTCTTTACAATATTCACTAAATTATTCTTAAATTTTTTATATGTTGATTCATTAATTAGATTAAGTTTAAGATTCTTGTAATACAATGCTTTAGTTTTAACCAAATCTAAAATTTTAGATGTCAGCCATGGCTTACTCAATCTCTTCCGACCAATATATTTTACTCTCAAAGGAAATGTCCTACAATATAAATCATTAACAACTTCAATAAACTGTAAGGTATCAGTATTGATATCGCCAGAAAAGCTATTCCATGTCAACTCATTACATTTCTCTACAAAATCCTCAAATCTACCAGAGCTATGATCACGGAATACAACCTTCACTAATTCATTATTACATACAAAATCCTTCAAAACAACAAAAACTGGTAAATGATCAGTCTGGCCAAATAGTAAGATACCAGATTCAGCCACATGGCATCTGTTGAACCAAATATGATCGAGAATAGCAGGACTAACATTTTGTCCACCACCCGGAAACCTAGTAGGTTTAGTGATAAACGGTACAAAACCCAATGAGAACAAATGATGAACAAAACTAGTACAATTAGCGTCAGAAATCTCATATTTCAACAAATCTACATTTAGGTCACCAGCTACAAAAATATCTTTATTTACTAATAACGGGTCGTTCAATATATTCAGTAAGCCGTCACAGAATGCAACAAAACTACCATTGGGTGGACGATAAATGGCAACTATAAGTAAAATACGTTCATGAGATCGAATTTCAACCACGCATGATTCTATATAATCATTAACTACTGACAAATGCCTAACTTTTCTAGAGTTCAACTGATCACAACAGTACAAGGAAACCCCACCTCCCCCTCCCAATTCCCTCCCCACATGGTGTCCAAGAAACCCATCAATCTCCACCCCCATATCATTCTGGAAACGAGTTTCAGTAAGGATAATTACTTGAAATTTAACTTTTAAAGAAAGCAAGAGAGCAAGAAACATATCATTGTTAGACTTGAAACTGCGAATATTATAATTACATAGACATAAGTTATTAATATGCTTACAGAAAGATTCATTAAAATTATCAATTGAATAGTAAAAAGATTGTTTAGGGGCTTGCATTGATGAGAAGTAACTATTTATAAAATCATCCCTAGGGTCAACATCAAAGAATATATTATCAGTCATGAGTGCGATTAAGGAGGAGGAGCAACAGGGACATCAGGGCGTGGTTAGAGTAAGCACAGACACAAGACTTAAGAGCAGAGACACGGGCTTGAGAACAGAAGACAGCAGACACAAGAGACTTCATAGTAGCAGACATAAAAGCGAGGGACCCCAGAATAGGAGCAGGAAACCTAGATATACCATAGTATACCAAGATCTGCCCCATGGTACAGCTCGTATGGAGCAATTCAGCATATATTATTAAATATACGAGATTGCAAGCATATATGGCATAAGTGTAGCTTAAATCAGAAGTATACATATTAGCAGAAGTACAAATTAGAGCAGAGGCACACATCGTAGCAGAAGTATACCTCAGAGAGGAAGCACATAATGGAGCAAAAGTATACACCGGAGCAGAAACACTTACTGGAGTAGAAGATGAAGTACATAGTGGAGTTGAAGACGAAGTACACAATAGAACAGAAGACGAATTACATACTGGAGTACAGATCCAGACTAGAGCAGAATTACACATTAGAGCAAAATTATTATACATTAGGGCATAGACAAAAACCAGAATAGTTGTATACATCAGTCAATAATTCAACTGACTCGGCTTATAATCCGATGGATTTACTTTGAATTCCTTCTCGCAGAGTTCATCAAATTTACAGTAGTCATTAACGAATATTCTTACATTTCTCGAAGTTGGGTTGGGTGCCTTCAACAAGACATAAACCCTGCCATCAAGTGAACCACATGCAATGACCACTTGGGGGAATTTGCTTTTTAGTTGCCTCAGTGAATAAAGAATGGATGAACGAAGAGGTGTAAGATTATCATTAGAGAAAAACCCAGTTGGCTTGACTGTTTTGCACGCCTGCATCAACAGTTTCTTCTGTTCAGAATTGCTGAATTTAATTAGAATTTTTCTCCTATCTGGACCCTGTGATCTGGACGGTTTACCAATCCTGTACGCCGACAGAATGGCATCCTTTTTGACAACTAAGTTTAGTTTATCTTTAACAGTGGAAATTATCACATTACTAGTAATTTCACCAGTTTTACACTCAGTGATGTTACTACCAGACAGAATAACAGAATCATTTCTCTGATATACCTCAACCTCCTCCACGCGTGAACGTAGAATTGTATTTTCATGCTTCAACTGCTTAAACTCATGCTCCAGCTGAATTAGTTTCCGCTCACGCTCTTCGGCACCGCTAACTATCTCCTTAACTGCATTGTTTAACCTGTCCGTCAATATAGAGAGAAGTATCTGACTTTCCTTAGATAACTCAGAAATCGGATTGTTGTTGTTAGCATCTTGTGCATCGTCATCGTCACTACTGTCAGAAATAGATGGCTTATCAAGGATTGGTTGCTTGGATTTTTTCCTTGTAGATGCCATAGCACTATAGTCTGGTCAGATTAGGGGCTATTCTATCACAGACACAACACGAACAAAGACTCAGGAGCTGCACACGTCTGTACGCCACGAAGGCTAAATGTCAAAATACTTAATTCAGTTAGCTACGTAGACCAATGTTTGAATATTATAATATCTCTTAATAACTAATTGACGAAGAATACCTTCCTATTGGTTTAAATATTTGAATTGAAGATTTTTTGTACTGATGGAAATTATTTATATTATATTTATATTTATATTATGTATACTTAGGAACCAATAGATTAAAGAATATTTGCAATTACTATTTACGAAATAATACGGTCAGGAAGTTTGAAGTTGATAATATATATGTACTATTCTAGTTTGGGTTACTATTCATTAGTCCGACGCACCATTAGTTCGAGGCCTCATTAGTCCGACTACTACTTAGTCCGATGCGACATTAGTCCGACACTTTTGCAGATTCTATCTGATTTAACAACAAATATATGTACATAGGGGGGCGTGCCACAACCCCCCCCCCCCAATACCCCTGCCAGGTCATT
Source organism: Caprella mutica (assembly GCA_947561585.1). Classification (NCBI taxonomy): domain Eukaryota; kingdom Metazoa; phylum Arthropoda; class Malacostraca; order Amphipoda; family Caprellidae; genus Caprella; species Caprella mutica. The sequence goes on from CANNZV010002993.1 coordinate 54,005, forward strand.
AAATAATCATTTAGTGTGCAGTACAACAAACTAGCGGATTCAACAAACTACATTAAATGATGAAATACAATGAATCATTGCATCTTACAAATTCATATTAGAAATAAAGTCAACTTATAAAGGATTAAAGGAATGTAAAATTTAAAAAAACGAAAGCAAATATTATTTTATTATTTGGATTATTTTTTAATTGAGTATATCTATTTAACAATCATTTTTATTGTAATAAAAAAAAAGAGAAATAACACAGAAAGTTGTAACTGTCACAACTTGTGAGTGCGCTAACTTTTACATACCTAATTTAACTAGTGTATCTTGAAACTAACTCATGATTAACCAACTAGTGTATCTAACTATCTAATATGATTTGTAATTACTCAACAAGTGTATCTTGATACCTAACCTTAGGTACTCAGTTCATGACTGTCAAACTATGGCTGTAGGTCGTAAGCCCCCTAGGTCAAGAGCCCCCTGCCAGGTTAATAAACAATCATGAAGTGTGCAGTACAACAAACTAGCGGATACAACAAACTACATTAGCAACTCTCAGTTATTTCTATCTGAGTAGTTCTTCATTTGTTTAACTAGATAAATAAGGATTTAAAAAACAGGGAGAGGGTGCTCGTGACCGGGGGGGAGGGGGCTTATGACCTAGGGGGGCTCATGACCGGGGGGCTCATGACCGGGGGGCTCTTGACCGTACCCCAAACATATGATCTAGGTACCTAATAATATCCCAATTGGTGTATATAGGTCCCTAACTTACTTATACCTGATTATAGTATCTATGTACATATTTAGTAATTAACTAACTAATGTAGCAAGGTAATTTCTACTAATTTATCCAAAATAGTGTTTCTATGTACCTAACGAGTAACTAACTACTCAACTGCATTTGTATCTTTCAATAAACTTCTATGACCGAAAATAATTTGAAGTTAAATATTTTTACACTATTTATAGCGCTATCGGTATAATATAAATTTAAAAGGATATTCATTCCTTATAATCACGAGCTAGTATACAGTCAATCGATCAGTGTTTTAAATCTTGAATACGATAGACAGTGATTGAGAAATTACCATGTAAGTCCACTAGTGTGAGTGATCTTCTGAGAACAAACATACGTACACACACATTCACGGATATGAAGAATGACCAGTGACTAATACGCTGAAATTTAACTATATATTAACACAAAATTAATGTATTGTATTTAGTTGTAAAATAATATAAGTTTATAGAGGAATAGAAGTACACAGTTAAATAGGTTATTTTTTCTCTCTGTTATCATTTATTGCCAAATTATTTTCCCCAAACTGTATATCAGTGTATACGTACAGATCCCCCACCCCTCATTCATCTCACCCCCCCCCCTCTATCAGTAGCTACCTACCGTAATGTTTAAAAAATTATTTATGAGACTTGAACTGCAGAAAACTTAGCATTGTCAAATAATAGGAATGTATATTATTATACTTAAATTATATTATAATATTGAACTGACATATAAAATTATTATAGGATATGAATTTTGATTATCTATAAGAATCATACAGTTTGATCACTTTTTGTGTTTCTAAAAGAAACATTAATATAATATTAAAATCCAATTAGGTAGGCTTATCACATAGTGTGGATAATAAGATGTATTATTGTGACCGTTATTTGAATGAAGATTTGTGATATATTGAGTGATAATGATAGCATTTTTAGGTATGATTGATTGAATTCATTGTTTATTATAGTTCAGTTATTCAATTGAGATGTAAATTTAAATAAATAATTGGATTTAAGAATATTGATTAGTTATTTACACTTTAGGTACTTGACTAATTAGGATAAGTTCCGATTATCGAACGGTTCCATATTTTTGAGCAAGTAAGCGAATATATTATGATTATTAATTTAACTCTCATTTTAACCTTTTTTACTTATTCGTAAATCTGGAACAGTCCGATAACTCAGAACTTACCCTACAGATAGGTATGAATTATTTGATGGTTTTCCCTAAATAAACTCGGTACCTAGCAACATACCGTGATTTTAAAACTTAGCACCCAAGGGCTCTATCCGTTAGCTGTCTTTGGTGAATGGGAAAGAAGGGGGTGGCGTCCCTTAGGCCCCGAACTGTTGTAATTTGGATTATGGATTTTTTTAATTTTTACATATTTACCATTTTTTCAAACTACTTGCAGTTTAAGAGGACAGTGCTTGGGCTAAACTCTTCAACTATACTTCTTAGGTAAACTCATAGGGTTACTATTCATTGGCCCGACAACACCATTAGTTTGACGCCCCACTAGTCCAACATCAGTCCGACACTTTTGCAGTTTATTACTGCATAACATCAAATATATGTATATGGGCGTGACAGGTCATTAAATAATCATGAAGTGTGTAGTAAAACAAACTAGCGGATACAACAAACAACATTATATGATGAAATACAACGAATGATTACATAATACAAATATATTAGAAATAAAGTAAACTAAGTAAGGAATATAAAATTCTCAAAATGAAAGAAAAAAATTATTATTAGGATTATTTATTAATGGAGCATATCTATTTAAAAAATAATTTTATTTTAATGAAAAAGTAAAACGAGAAATAACACAGAAAACTGTAACACCTCTTGATTTTCTTCTTCCATACGTGAGTGCAGCCATCGATGCTTGTGACCTTTTTCGCCACATTCCTTGGATAGTGATTGCATTCACGGAGTAGCTTTAAGTTGAACCATTTCATATATAACTCGAATTACTTTTTTTCTAAATTTTTAGATATAACTTGACTTCTTTTAAATTGATTTAAAAATCTTTTAAATTTAAGTTAAAAAGGTGTAGTACCTACCTAACTACCTAGAAAAGTATCACTTCCGGTCCCAACTACCAGTACGACAGTACCTACAGTCAGTCATCAATGATAGTTAATTTAGTGTTTATTTTACGATGAAAGTTATTTTTCCCACCTACCTAATCAATAATATGTTCAAATAACAATAAATATACAGCCTAACTAAAATGTGTCACTAAAGAATAATATGATAATAAAATAATATTACTAATTATTGTAACAATCTTTAAAATCTAACCAACTGGTTCCTGGATAATGACAAACACCTATAAAAATTTCAAGCAATTTGATTGAAACCTTTTGAGTTATGCGAGAACCTAGCATGACTACAAATAAATAAATACTGCCTAAAGTGTAACCTTCTGCAATCTGCGAAGGTGATAAGATAAGTTAAAATCAGAACCTAGTAATAAAATAATTCATTTTATGATACATTATATGTTCAATAACTGTATGTGAGTAAAAAAAAGGTTTCAAAAATTCAGTAACGTTTTTTTACATAAGAAGGTTTTCTCTACTGTTCCATTGCATTACTCAGGAAGGTACTTTGTGATTTAGGGGAGAGAGGTACAGGGCGAGGAGAGGTGTAACTTATTATCGGGGGTGGGGGGAGAAAAGAACGAGTGGTTAATTACACAGAAAGAAATTATCTTCTAAGTTAATGTATGCTAATTTATAAGCTGATATTTTATATACAACATATACAAATACATTTGTTTTCACATATGATTTAATTTCAGTGTTTTAATCATTGGTCATTCATGTGAAGTGGTGGACTGTATTAATTTTGTCAAGCGCGCGAAAATACAGTCACATCCACTGGCTGCCTGACTTATGTCACTGGTTGTACAACTGTCAATCATCTGTCAATCATCTGAGACACTACTTACTTAGGTATCACCAATATACTGAAGGGGAAATGATTAAATTATTTATTTGTTTATTTATAGGGCCTAGTAACAAATATATAAACTATACATAAATTAATAATTAAATTGCAGTGAATTATTTATATTATTTACAGGTATAGAGAAATATGCCATCCTGTAAAAACAGAATGATGATCATTATTTGCAGTACATGTTAACTGTGACTGATACAGTGTTGTGAAATAAACTTAAATGTACATGATATATTGCAAACAAGGTAATTATTATTAGAAAATAAATAAGTATTTTATCAATGAGATTATTGGAGGATAGCACACATCCCGCCACTACTAACCATAGCGCTACTCTCCCCTGTCCCCCCTTATATTATGTCACTCTAGACACAAAATAGAGTGAGTGAAGCAAAGCACTCATTGCTTAATCACAAATATTCTCTCTCTCTTTTACTTGAGAGTAAGAGAGAACTAATGGATAAGTATAATCTTTAAAATATCCTATGATATGTACTATATACCTAGTATTATTTAATTTAATTTATAAGTTACAAAGAAGATAAGATCTTTGTAACTTGTAAGTTACAACAATATTTCACTATTATCATAGTAATGAAATCTTCAACTCAATAATTACATTATTTATAGTAATATAACCGAAAACATAAAGCATTTCCTAGTTTAGTACTAACTACCTTGATATGTTGTAGAAAATTCACTTTCCGAGAACTATGGATGTCCGAACATTGTTATGTTTCCTATCAGTTTTAACTAAAAGACTGTATGTTTCTAGGTACCAAGTTACTAAAACAACCAAGTAAATCATACCTATCTATAGGGTAAGTTCCGAGTTATCGAACAGTTCTAGTTTTACGAACAAGTAAAAAAGGTTAATATGAGTATGGAATAATAATTATAAGATATTTTTACGTGCTTGAAAATGAAACTGTTCGATAACTTGGAACTTACCCTAATAAGTCTGCTATACAAATTGTACATAACTAATCAATATTTATTTAAATTTAATAACAAATACCTCAATCGAATAATTAAACTAGGTAGTATGAACCATATTATATGTAAAATTACCATTAGGTATAAAATTTACTCAATATATCACAAATCATCATTCAAATAACAGTCACAATAATACATCTTATTATCCAGAATTTGATTTTATATATTTCAATAATATTTTTTTAACAACGACCATAGTTGTGAAAATGCATGATTATTTTAGATTCTAGAATAATCATATCCAATAATAATTATATGTTAGTTCAACATTAGAATATAATTTGGTAATAACAATAAAGAGATTTATCAGTTGTCATGTTATAGCTCCTCTTTGCAGTTCTAGGCTCATCAATTTGTTAAACATTTCGGTAGGTAGCTAAAAACTACTGATAAAGATGGAAGGAGGGGGTGAAATGATGGGGCGGTGCGTGTGAACGTATAATAATACTATATAGTAAATAGGGATATACAGATTTGGGGAAAATAATTTGGCGGTAAATGATTACAGAGTGAAAAAATAATGTTTTTAACTTTGTACTTCTATTTCTTTATAAACTGTTATTTTATTTACAAATTTATACTATACATTCATGTTAACATCTAATGTAATTCATTGTATTAGTTTCTGGTCATTCAAAGCTTGAATGTTTGTAAATAGGTTTGCTCTCATACAGTCAGTTGGGGTGGACTTGCGTTTAGTAAACCAACCACTGTCTATCTGACTCTATCATATTCAACATTTAAAACACTGACTGACTATCAAAATAAAATGTATATTTTATAACTTAGTTTACTCGTGATTATGAAGAAATTAATGATCTGTTTAATTTCAAATTATACCGATAACGCTTTAAATTATGTAACATTATTATACCTAATGAAGTTCAAATTATTTTCGGTCATTGAGGTATATAGAAGAAACACAGTTTGAATGTAGTTGAGTAGTTAATTACTCGACAGTTATATATCTCTATGTTATTATTCGTTTTTATTTTTCAATTAAAATAAAAAATATGATTAAATAGGTTTACTCAATTAATAACTAATCTAAATATTAAAATAATTTTTAATTTCTTTCATTTTTTAAATTTAATATCACTCTTTCATATTACTTTAGTTCTATATATATTTATTCCCTCATTGTATTTCATCATTTAATGTAGTTTGTTGTATCTGTAGTTTGTTGTACGGCACACTTCATGATTGTTTAATGACTCGGCAAGGGGGTTCGGAGGGCGGCACGTGCCCCGATATTTATGTTAAATCAGTAATAAATTACTAAAGTGACGGACTATTGGGGCGTCGGACTAGTGAATAGTAACCCCTAGCAACATTAGTTTGTTAATTACTAAATAGGTACATAGATACTATAGTCAGGTAGTAGTAAACCAGGGATCTACAACACTAATTGGGTTATAATTGACTACCAAGAAATATTAGTTGGTTAATTAGGCTTCAGTTAATTACTAAAGTAAATTGAACAAAACTGGTATCGTAATATAAATAAGATATCGAACATTCTAACAAACGTTTGGAATTAACCTCATTTGTTTTCTCTTCCTTTTTAATGTAAAAATATCGTCTTTAAAAGGGAGTGTCTCACTATTTTATCTTTTACCCCCCCCCCTCCCACACAAAAAAAACGCAAAATTTAAACTTTATTAAAATCCCTATTTCTCTCTCATTATTTGACCATGGTGTTCGTTTATATTTTGTTCAGGTTTTTTTACTCTACAATTGCATAGTCTGTTTCATCAAACTAGCATTCTCAAAAATAATGATAATGAAATTAAAAAAAAAACATTTTTTTAAATGTGGTTACATTTTCCAATAGACTTTTTTGCACGTTGTGGAATTTCATCTGACCGTAATTTCACGGGAACTAAGAAGGGGGTAATCATAAATTAATAATTTTCTTGTATTGATAACCATTTTAAGAGAAAGCAAGAGTAATATATATTTCAATTTGTTTTCCAAATCTATATTCTTTAATTTGCTGAATTTCAAATTCAAATATTCCTTTTTGGTATTATTTGTATTTGTAGTTAAGATACTAATTTTCTGTCAATTAATATCTATTTGTGCAATATATTTTAATCAGATGAAATTTAATGAAATTTGAGATAAATTAATTTAAAAATACCCCCTTCCTAGTGCACGTCCCTACTTCATTCAGGGACGTGAACTACGAAGGGGTATTTTGTATGTATTTATGTTAATAAATTTTATGTAATTGATTTTAATGTAAATAAACTTTACGTATAGTGCATGAAAGATATAGATAGACAAATTAAAGTGGAGGATTTTGGAGATTATTATGGTGGACAATGATATATTATTATGGTGGGCAATGATAGAATATTTTGGTTGGCCATGATAGATTATTATGGTTGGCAATGGAAGATTATGGTTGGCAATGAAACATTTTTAGGATGTGCAATGAATGGAAGGTTATGTTGGGCAATGGAAGATTATGGTTGGCAATGGAAGATTATGGTTGGCAATGGAAGATTATGGTGGGCAAAGGAAGATTATGGTGGGCAATGGAAGATTATGGTTGGCTATGAAAGATTATAGTTAGCAATGTAATATTATGGTGGGCAATGAAAGATTATGGTTGGCAAAGAAAGATTATGGAGGGCAATGAAAGATTATGGAGGGCAAATAAAGATTATGGTGGGCAATGAAACATTATGGTGGGCAATGAAAGATCATGGTGGCAATGAAAGATTATGGAGGGCAAAGAAAGATTATAGTGGACAATGAAAGATTATGGTGGGTAATGAAGGATTATAGTGGGCAATGAAGGATTATGGTGAAATATGAAAGATTATGGTGGGCAATGAAGGATTATGCTTGGAAATGAATGATTATGGTGAGCAATAAAATATTATGGTGGGCAATGAAGGATTATGGTGGGCAATGAAGGATTATGGTGGCCAATGAAGAACTATGGTGGGCAATGAATGATTATGGTGGGCAATGAAAGATAATGGTGGGCAATGGAAGATTATGGTGAGCAATGGAAGATTATGGTGGATAATGAAGGATTATAGTGGGTAATGAAGGATTATGGTGGGCAATGAAGGATTATGGTGGCCAATGAAGAACTATGGTGGGCAATGAATGATTATGGTGGGCAATGAAAGATAATGATGGGCAATGGAAGATTATGGTGAGCAATGAAAGATTATGGTGGATAATGAAGGATTATACATAGTGGACAAAGAAAGATTATGGTAGGCAATGAAATATTATGGTTGGCAATGAAAGATCATGGTGGGTAATGAAAGATTATTGTGGGCATTGAATGATTATGGTGGGCAATGAAGGATTATTGTGGGCAATGAATGATTATGGGTAATGAAAGATTATTGTGGGCATTGAATGATTATGGTGGGCAATGAAGGATTATTGTGGGCAATGAATGATTATGGTGGGTAATGAAGGATTGTAGTGGACAATGAAGGATTATGGTGGTCAATGAGAGATTATGGTGGGTAATGAAGGATTGTAGTGGACAATGAAGGATTGTAGTGGACAATGAAGGATTATGGTGGTCAATGAGAGATTATGGTGGGTAATGAAGGATTGTAGTGGACAATGAAGGATTATGGTGGTCAATGAGAGATTATGGTGGGTAATGAAGGATTGTAGTGGACAATGAAGGATTATGGTGGTCAATGAGAGATTATGGTGGGTAATGAAGGATTGTAGTGGACAATGAAGGATTATGGTGGTCAATGAGAGGTTATGGTGGGTAATGAAGGATTGTAGTGGACAATGAAGGATTATGGTGGTCAATGAAGGATTATGGTGGGCAATGAGAGATTATGGTGGCCAATCATAATATATATGATACGCTTTATATATTAAATGTTAAAAGCGTTACTTTTTTCTTGTAAGACACAAAATGTGAGGTATCGGAATGATAAAATATTCGATAATTTCTCTTAGATCAAATATTATTTCACTTGTATCAAATATTATTTCACTTGCATCAAATATTATTTCACTTGCATCAAAATATTATTTCACTTGCATCAAATATTATTTCACTTGGATCAAATATTGTCTCACTTGCATCAAATATTATTTCACTTGCATCAAATATTATTTCACTTGCATCAAATATTATTTCACTTGCATCAAATATTATTTCACTTGCATCAAATATTATTTCACTTGCATCAAATATTATTTCACTTGCATCAAATTTTATTTCACTTGCATCAAATATTATTTCACTTGCATCAAATATTGTCTCACTTGGATCAATATTATTTCACTTGCATCAAATAATATTTCACTTGCATCATATAATATTTCACTTGCATCAAATAATATTTCACTTGCATCAAATATTATTTCACTTGCATCAAATATTATTTCACTTGCATCAAATAATATTTCACTTGCATCTGATACTAATTTAAGTGGACTGTTACTTGACTGTCCACAACTTACTACTGAAATGCTTTGACTCATAAAATTCCGTAGTAAATAGATATCTTATCAGTGAAACTGATTGAGAATGAGTGATCGCATGGTGTTTAGAAACACGCTTCAGAATGAGTTTGCCTGCCATTGCTTAGTGTTCCAGACATGCATTGTAATAGGTTAGTAAAAGTAATATAATTAAACTCTTATTAGTAGGACTGAGGACAACAGTAGCCATTTAGTTTACTTTGTGAATCTATTAGTACATTGTACAACCAGTGTGATGAATTATGATAGTTCGAAAATGATTGTGAATGCGTGATTTAAAAATCTGGTGTACTATCAGAGAAAAGAGTCACTGTGATGATGTACTATCAGAGAAAAGAGTCACTGTGATGATGTACTATCAGAGAAAAGAGTCACTGTGATGATGTACTATCAGAGAAAAGAGTCACTGTGATGATGTACTATCAGAGAAAAGAGTCACTGTGATGATGTACTATCAGAGAAAAGAGTCACTGTGATGATGTACTATCAGAGAAAAGAGTCACTGTGATGATGTACTATCAGAGAAAAGAGTCACTGTGATGGTGTACTATCAGAGCAAAGAGTCACTGTGATGGTGTACTATCAGAGAAAAGAGTCACTGTGGTAATGTACTATCAGAGCAAAGAGTCACTGTGATGGTGTACTATCAGAGCAAAGAGTCACTGTGATGATGTACTATCAGAGAAAAGAGTCACTGTGATGATGTACTATCAGAAAAAATATCGAGTCACTGTGATGATGTATGTGACGTACTTAGTTTGCTTCACTATAACGTCTAAATGTATGGGCTCTTAAGTGATTAGGATCTTACTTTGTGGTATTTTCAGATTCCTTTCTCTTTATAAATCTCTTTCTACTAAATACTCATGGTACCATGCCCTAGAACCAACTTGCCACTATGGTTCCGACCTCAGGCCTCTGGTCCAAGCTTAACTGTATTTAAGGGTAATAATGGTAAGGTAATTACACTTAGAGATTATATTCATTGGTCAAGCACAGGTTACAAATAATATCTCCACTAGAACGCTCGCAAGTTAAGGTCTCAAATAACTACGAACAGGAGAATAGGTGTGTAGCTCACGAGAGCAAATCGGTAACTGATTTGACTGTCGCTTACTTACAATCATATAGGTTCGCGATGATAGTAATGCATACACAATTGCTGTGTTTGCTTTACGACATTGCTCCCCCCTTCCGAAAATTTCAAAGTTACAATTCACATTTTTCCAAAACTGCCAGCTGGTTTGTCTACCCATTGTTACTCTATATTGAACAATGTTCAGACGCTCACGCTGTTAGTGGAAACATGTATATTGGATCTCTTGAAATTTCTCGAACCGGTAATAAACATATTATTAGAAACTTGAAAAATTTGAGTGTTAATTCGTTCTAGAAATATGTAATACTAATGTGCATTCACCAAATGTTCTTAAATTTTTAATCTTACCTATACAATCTTAATTTTGCTTTAACAATATTTTTATTTATTCTCAAAATAATCTAAATTACTCCTACCTAATATGTCTCAGTTCAAAAATGTAACAACTTTTTCATTTTATAAACGTAATAACTTGCCTAATCTATTAGAGATCTCACCCCTCCCTCCTAATATGTAGATTTTTAGTCTAAATATTAACAGAGACCTTTGATCACTCCAATACATTACACAAATTGTTACTGCATTTACTTTTTTAAAAAAAAATTTATAATCAAAAAAAAATTTTCATTTTAATTTATCATATGTTATGATATCGTATTTTATGATCTTTTAATGAATTTTTATTCGTAATTGAAGTTATATGAATTTTGATCATCTTTATCAAATTTTGAGACAGTTGTGATCTTTAAATTTAAATCTTAAAATTAACACCGAAAAAAAATTAAACTTAAAATTAAATTCAATTGAAAAAACGATTATTATTAATTTTCACTTAAAATTACCCAACTTAAAATTAAAAAAAAATTAAAATAATGATCAAATTGAGTTTGAGGAAAAAAAATCTTAAATGCTGTTAGGTTTAGTTTTGGTAATTTCGATTTTTGGCCTTCGTTTTGCCTGAGGCATTACTATAACTGTTGTCGCCTGTATATTAACTGCCTGATCATTGAAGATATTAACTGTTCCACCTAGTTCCTCTAATCTAAAGGGGTGTTTCGCTTAATCTGATTGAAAGCTTCAGTCGCCATCTTAGACCTCAAATTCCTCATTTCGTACATCTTCATATCCTCTTCTGACTTAATCTTTTTTGACTGATGATATCCACATACGAGAATCATCACCACCAGTAGTGTTAGAATTAACACTAAAATGTCGCTGAACAAGTCTGGTATTAGGTCGTACTTTGTAGACCCCATGTTTTTAATGGTTTGCTCCAAATGAGCTTTGTTCATTGAAGATGATTTCTGGATCAGCTCCACTACTGAGTTCAGGTCAAAGTTACTCTGAGTTTGCCCCATCGCTCCAGCTGATCACTTCTCACGACCTTGAATTACAGTTCTGTGTGTCAACCGGCTGTGAGTGGCTGAGGGTCAGTCACTGGCTGTTTGTGGCTGAGGAGCTGTTGGCTGTGTGGGTAACTGGGTCCTCTTTGCCTCTCGTCACTGAAATCAAAACGATACCGTTAGACATGGCCCCTGTTCATTTTAGGTATTTTATCATATTTCAGTCTCATTTTGAATTGATCATTTTTGATTTTAAATTATTTCAGTATTTCATCCTAAATTTGAATATATATATATATATATTTTTTTTTTTTTTTTTTCAAATTTTCATTCAAACAATTTTACAGAATATAATTCATCTTATTCGTTACCCAACATTTAAACAAAAAATTTAAAATTAACATGCATACAACAAAAATTATTAATCCTATTAAAATTATTATATGAAATTTTATATTAATAAAATTCATAATTCATCCCATCAACTTAAACTAAATACATACAAATATTACAATTAAAATTCATACAATTAAATACATACAATAATTCTCTTACTGAGCAAAGGAAATATTGTAGTTTGAACAATAAATTGTATGCTCTGTTTGTTTGTCTCGCGTAAGCAAAAAAAATGTAAACATTTCTCTGACTCTTTGCATGTAACTGTGTTATATTCCACGTGTTCGTGTAAATGTAACATGTTACTCATGTTACTTCGTGTTATGTGTTCCTTTTGTGGACTTTCTATATAATGTTTATATTCAAATTTCTCATAATTTGATTTCCTGTTTAATGCTGTTAATGAAATTATTTAATTAATTTGTTGTGAAATTTTCCAACTTAGTTAGATAATTTATATTGCTCGTTATCGTTTGATGTCCTAATTTAATTATAACTTTGTTTTTTTTCACTTGTAATACTGTACCTGGTCCTATCCAATTTAATTGTAATTTATGTGTTTTTTGATGATTTCTAATTAATACTCGATCACCTATCTGTATAATTTTGTCTTTACGTGTCTTATTGTGGTAAATTATGCGTTTGTTTGATTGATTAATTATGTTAGCTCGTATCTGATCTTGAATAAATAGAGCTTGCCTAGCCTTGACTTTGACTATTGATTCTGATGTATCTAAATTGTAAATGTTATCCAAGTTTTCTGCTTGAATATTTGGAGATGTGTCGCGGCCAAAAAGAGCGTATGCGGGAGAATCTTTCAAGGTCATATTGACTTGATTGTTAATTGTATTTTGGACAATATCGAGAAACATGTCCCAATTATTGTGATCTACTGTGGCTACATAGAATCTTAATAATTTGTTAATTTTCTGGTTATTACGTTCACAAATTCCATTGGAATATGCTGAGTATGGTAATACCTCACATTTGTATATCTGATGTATTTCACTGAAAGTTCTAATTGCGTTAGACTTGAATTCTTTCGCACAATCCGACATTAACGTTTTGGGATATCCACAACGACTAAATGTTTTACTTAGACAATCAATTACTGTGTTAGTTGATTTGTCAGCTACTGCGTGTAATTCGTTATATCTTGTCAACATACATGTTATTGATAAAATATATTTGTTGTTCGTGTCAGTTGTTATAAAAGGTCCAATAAAATCAAATGAAACTGTTTCAAATGGTGTATTAGCTACTGGGGCAGACATTAATTTAATTGGTGTATCTAGACTTCCTTTAAGGATTTTGCAAACGTCACATCTTTTAATAAAAGATTCTATGACCGATCTTTCTTGAAAATGATAATATTTTAGTCGAAATTGAAATAGCGTATGAGCTAAACCACAATGGGTGTTAAAATGTATTGAATTAATTACTAAATTGATCATTTCATTTGGTATAACATAATTAACTATACTGGCTGCCCGAGTATCTATTTTCCGATGTCGATATAATATTCCGTCTAATATGAAAAATTCAGCTATGTTCCTAGATGTTCCTAATTGTTTTTTCTGTAATATATCCATTATTTCCTTACAAGCAAAGTCGTTTGACTGTGCAGTCTTTAGTCTGTTTAAAGTCCATGTTATGTCTTCCTGTTTAGGTATGTATTTTAGAAATGGTTTTTCTTTGTTGATTTTATACAATTTAGATGTATCTGATTCTTGTTCGTTTTCTGAGTCTGTTTCTGAGTCATTGTCATTGTCGTTAATAATTTGTGGTACGTTTAGCTTAGCCCTCGATCTTGTGGTTGCTATATAATTTTCAATTGAATTACAACTTTCATTAGATGGTGTTAAAAGTTCACAATCATCTATTGTTTCTTCCGTTAGAGGAGTTAATCTACTAAGGGTATCGGCTACCACATTGCGTTTACCCTCAAAATATTTGATGGTACAATCATATGTGCTCGCCTCTATTGCCCACCTGGCTAGTGCCGTGTCTAAAGGAAGTTTATTACCAAAAAATGCACATAAAGGTTTGTGATCAGTTAAAATGGTAATAGGATATCCTAGACATAGATATTGAAATTCCTTTAAGGCTAGATGTATTGCAAGAAACTCTTGTTTAGTCGTGGATTACCTTTTTTGAGTTGAATTTAATGATTTACTGAAATATGCTATGGGTCTTAATGTTTTGCTTTTGGTCGAATCTGGTTGTAGCAAAGCTGCGCCAACTCCGATATTTGAGCTGTCAGTAAATAAATAAAATGGTCTGGAATAATTTGGATGTGCTAAAACCGTATCTGATGTCAAAATATTTTTGAGATTAATGAAACTAGTCTCACATTCGTCAGTCCAGTCAAATTTAGTGTCCTTCCTTAATAGTCTATATAATGGGTCGGCTTTCTGACTAAATTTAGGGACGAACTTACGAAAATAATTCGCAAGCCCTAAAAATCGCTGAAGTTGTTTTACATCTGTTGGTCTAGATGCTTCTCTAAGTTTTTCGTTTTGGATACATCGAATGCCCTCAGTAGTGACTCGATGTCCAAGAAAATTAATTTCGTGTTTAAAGAATTCACACTTCTCTAATTTTAATCTCAAATGAGCGTCACGTAAATTCATTAGCACTTGGCCAATATCCTTTAAATGTTGTTCATAAGATCGACTAAAAATTAGGATGTCATCAATAAATACGAAACAGAGTTTCCCTAATACATTACTTAACGCTTTTGTCATTATTGCTTGAAATACTTTTGGACTATTGACATACCCAAAGGGTAATTTGCGGAAATGGTATTTTTTTCCATTTACCGCAAATGCTGTAAGCTTTTTAGACTCCTCGGAGAGTTCCACCTGGTGAAATGCACTCCTCAGATCTAAACTAGAAAATATCTTTGATCCACCTAAAGATCCAAGCATATCGTCAACCCTAGGTAACGGAAATCCTTGTATATGGACACACTTATTTAATGATCTGAAATCTATTACGGGTCGTATTTCCCCATTCTTTTTATGAACCACGATAACGGGAAAGTTATACTCGGACATTGAAGGTTCTATAGTACCTTCTTCTAACATTGACCTGTTGACTTCTTCAAGTTGTTCTTGAAATTTATGTGGGATGCGATACGGCATCTTGTTTATCACTATATTAGGATCTTTCAATATTATTGTGTGTTTACATATACTAGTAGTCCCGATTTTTTCGTTCTTAATCGTGATTACGTCTCTAAAGTCATTTAGTAACTGCGTCATTTTGTCTTCATACTCTGACATTCCACATGATATGTCAGCATTAACTAACCTTCTCGGTGCTGATGGCACTGTCTGAGAATTGTTTTCTACATCAGCACTTAATGTGCTGTCACGGCTTCTATCAGCGCTTCCGTCACGTGATATTTTACACTTCATATCTCGGTTGCCATGCGTTGTAACTAATGGCTCTCCATTAATTCCAACTGCATGTACCTTTGACTTTTCATAAATTAGTTCAGGGGTAACGTTTCGTTCAAATGGCTTTGGTTTTTCGTCACTCAACACGTTTCCTAACCTAGATTTATGAGTCCTATTATTTAAACACTCCGATATAGTCGCTATATTTACTTCGACTTCCTCTTCGTACGTCTGGAGTTTACCAACTATCATATTGTCCCGTAATATGATATCACTATCCGTCGGATTCATTACGAAAACTGGGCATATTGACACTTTTTCTCCCTCTTTTTTTGTGTCTTCGATTTTTATTAGTGTTTCGGCTATCACTAAACCGCTATTGAAACTTCTTTTAGCTATTATATAACTTCCTGCTTCGTTGTTTTTTACAAAGCCATACAATATTTGCACGCTATTTGCCTCAACGACTTGGCTATTTATATGAACATTTCCGTTCTTCTCGCGTTTTTTATTCCTTGTCTTCGTGTTTACCCCGGATTTCATAACCTCCGTTTGCCCTTTTTGTTGAGGTTTAACCCTTACTTTCGCAATACTACTACGGCTGTTTGTGCGTTCGTTTATTTGTCTTATCAACGTTCTTCGTTTTGACCTATTTGAAGTAAGGACCAGCTCAGATATTAAGCAATCTGTGCTTAATAGTTCTTTAGTAGCTATTCTACGTTTTTCCATAAACGGAATTTTTTCTTCACCTAATTTTAATATTTTCTTATCAAAATCAATTTGCGCGTTCGTTAACACGTCCCTTCCTAATATTACATCATATGGTAAGCTACTGTTGTTGATCAGTAAAGCGTTTACTGTTTTCTTGTGGGATTTCGACATTAGTTCAAATTTTACTTCACCTTTTACTTCGGAACGTCCGTTTATGCCTTTAATAGTTACGTTTGATTTTATTATGTCCTCGTGACTCGCCTTGTAATTAAAATTACGACTGTTTAAAATCGTTCTCTCGCTTCCTGAATCTATTAAAGCTTCCCAATCGAATTCTTTACTATGTAAAATTATCGTTGGCTTAGAAGTCCCTTTTATCGTATAATGACAGTCCATCAATCCGCTTAATTCATCTTTATTTTTTACTAATTGGACTGTTATATATGTTTCGCTCGTTTTTTTATCCTCAACGCTTAACTCTTCTTCTTTTAATAGATCGAACTTATTTTTACATTCATAACTTGTGTTGAGTGACGATTTACCTTTGCTATTGAATTTAACGTGCACTGGATCTAATTTATTCATGTTCAATTCACTTTCGTACACGGAGTTACCGACCGTTTTCCCGTGAGACCTATTTTGTTTTTTACTTCTGTTTGTATTTACATGTTTTTGCGAAAATCCTTGGCCTGTTGAGCCCGACATTCTCTACCTATATGTCCTAATTTGTTGCACCTGTAGCACTTAATTGTACCACTACGGCTGTGAGGGGTGGGGGTGGGGTGGGTGATGTTCGTGTTGTGTACGTATGCTCTGCCTGTGGGATTATGTTTATACCTACTTCTGCTAGCATACCTACCTGTTGTTCCCCTGTTTCTTATGTCATAAGTGTAATATGCTTCTGTATCTTCTAGCATGTCCTCGTGAAAATTGCCTTGACTCTCACCCTCGGGTTTTTCTATCAAAAAAGTTTCTGTGTCATTGAAATTCTTTTTTGGTATTAGAATTTTTTTATCATGTGGCAAAGATCTTATTTTCTTCGTTGTAGCAGACAGTAAATTAGCTGTTGTTTTAAAAGGACCTTCAATGACTCCTTTGATGATACTGGGGTTGATCTGTGGACCCAATATTGTTAAATACATTGATGTATTCATGAGATCTTTTGCGTGATTTTTTAATTTGCGTGTGAATGATTCATCACTTTCAGTTGCTGTCCGTACTGGAAATTGGGCGTTCATTGTGTCGTCATTTAAAATGAAGTCCGTGACCTCTCCTATCTTTTCTAATGTACTTAAGATTTCACTGGCAGCTGTTGTCTCATCCTTCAATTTTTTTGTGTATAATTCATGACATACACTGTAGATATCCTTGCTGTCTTTCTGCACATATATGTCTTCTAGTACCGTGCATATTTCTTGGTATGTGCTATCCTTAAATGTTTTACCGTTAACAACGTTATTAACAGTAATTTGAAAATCTCCTAGCTTGCAATCAGCGCTCCTGAAAAGGATTTTCTTCTTTTCTGCATCATCTTTATCCCCTAAGCTGGATATATGATTATTTAATAGGCTGAGGTGCTGACGAAACGTGTTCTTCTCCTCGAAAGCTGGATCCTCTGGCCTTCTTCTTCCTCTGAATATCGGCAATGAATCCGAATTTATGATCGTCGTACTCCGACTTTTAATTATTTCTTGAAGTTGAGCTTGTGTCAATTCAACCGCCATTTTGGGGGGTTTTTTGGGGATTTTTTTGGGGGATGTTTTGGGGGATGTTTTAGGGGATGTTTTGGGGGATGTTTTAGGGGATGTTTTGGGGGATGTTTTAGGGGATGTTTTGGGTGGTGACTTTGGGGGTGATTTGGGGGGTGAGTTGGGGGGTGATTTGGGTGTTTTGGGTTGTTTAGTTTTCTGTACTCTGGGTTTAGTTCGTCTTCCAGATCTAAGTTCTACAGCCTCCTCGTTAATTGCTTCGTCTTCTGAGGTTGGCATGTGTTTCCTATCCTAATGAAGTGTTATTATGTACTTAATCAAGTGTAATGCACGTGTAATCACTTATTATGAAAAAAGAAGAAGAAAAATAATAGACTATCCAATTAAAAAAATTAATCCATCAACCATTTAAAATAATATATAATAAATATATAATAATAATAAATAATAATCAATGAAATATAATTTAATATAGAGCAATATTTGTTAAATCAATAAATATAAAAATATTTATACTATCTTTCAATTAATAACGACACACAACAAAGCTAAAAGAAATGCATGCACTATAATTATAATTGCTGCAGTAATGATTAATTACCTCTGCTTATTCATCAACACAATTCTTGACTAAGACAGAACAGATTATTTCACCACTGACTAAGAACTAACACATAGATCTTCCCCCGATCGCTTCAGGAATGAGACTGAATGATAAGATGACATATAGTGATAAATATATTTATACTATCTGATATACTCAACTTTCAGTTCCATGTACAGTGGGTCCCGCTTATCAGGTTTTGTCATTGATTTTTGCTCTGATGTTAACTGTTGATGTTAACTGATTGTTCACTGAGCGCTGTGCACTGTATTTTATGCACTGTATGTTAACTGAACGTTCACTGAATGTTAAAACTTCATTGAATATTGAATGATCACTGAATGTTGAATGATCACTGAATGTTGAATGATCACTGAATGTTAAATGATCACTGAATGTTGAATGATCACTGAATGTTAAATGATCACTGAATGTTGAATGATCACTGAATGTTAAATGATCACTGAATGTTGAATGATCACTGAATGTTAAATGATCACTGAATGTTGAATGATCACTGAATGTTGATTGATCACTGAATGTTAAATCACTGAATGTTGAATCACTGAATGTTGCAGTTTGAATAAATACTTTTCAGATGTAGTATTTAAACAAATTAGACTCTCAATTTCTGGTTGATTTACGGCTTTTTTGCATGTTGTTTATAATCGAATGTTTTCCATCACCATTCGTCAACGTGCAACGCTTAACCCTTTCGCTTCCTCCCTCCGTGTTTTTCCAGTTTCTTCCAGAATTTTCCAGAATTTTCCAGAATTTCCAGAATTTTATTTTTTTCAGACTGGTCAGTCTTGTTGATTGTCTCTGCTCATTCAAATTTCAAATTAGGCCATCTGTACTCTCCTTATCCTTCCGATAATTTTCGAGATGCCTTTTGCTTGACCTTGAGTTGAATTATCTTTATATTTTATCACAAAAACTGAACACCTTAATTGGATCGCACCTTCATATAGGGTCGCAAAACCCGGTCTTGCTGTAATCAAATACTCTCCAATCAGATGGTTAACTTAGTTTTTGGTAAATTACAAAGCTTTCAATCTTTTACTTCAGTAATTGAATTTCCGCACATTAAATTCGAATTACTTAATCACGCACCATACGTGGCCACCAATGTGACGTACTTAGTTTGCTTCACTATAACGTCTAAATGTATGGGCTCTTAAGTGATTAGGATCTTACTTTGTGGTATTTTCAGATTCCTTTCTCTTTATAAATCTCTTTCTACTAAATACTCATGGTACCATGCCCTAGAACCAACTTGCCACTATGGTTCCGACCTCAGGCCTCTGGTCCAAGCTTAACTGTATTTAAGGGTAATAATGGTAAGGTAATTACACTTAGAGATTATATTCATTGGTCAAGCACAGGTTACAAATAATATCTCCACTAGAACGCTCGCAAGTTAAGGTCTCAAATAACTACGAACAGGAGAATAGGTGTGTAGCTCACGAGAGCAAATCGGTAACTGATTTGACTGTCGCTTACTTACAATCATATAGGTTCGCGATGATAGTAATGCATACACAATTGCTGTGTTTGCTTTACGACATGTACTATCAGAGAAAAGAGTCACTGTGATGATGTACTATCAGAGAAAAGAGTCACTGTGATGATGTACTATCAGAGAAAAGAATCACTGTGATGATGTACTATCAGAGAAAAGAATCACTGTGATGATGTACTATCAGAGAAAATAGTCACTGTGATGGTGTACTATCAGAGAAAAGAGTCACTGTGATGGTGTACTATCAGAGAAAAGAGTCACTGTGATGGTGTACTATCAGAGCAAAGAGTCACTGTGATGGTGTACTATCAGAGAAAAGAGACACTGTGATGATGTACTATCAGAGAAAAGAGTCACTGCAGAGAAAAGAGTCACTGTGATGATGTACTATCAGAGAAAAGAGTCACTGTGATGATGTACTATCAGAGAAAAGAGTCACTGTGATGATGTACTATCAGAGAAAAGAATCACTGTGATGATGTACTATCAGAGAAAATAGTCACTGTGATGGTGTACTATCAGAGAAAAGAGTCACTGTGATGGTGTACTATCAGAGAAAAGAGTCACTGTGATGGTGTACTATCAGAGAAAAGAGTCACTGTGATGGTGTACTATCAGAGAAAAGAGTCACTGTGATGATGTACTATCAGAGAAAAGAGTCACTGTGATGATGTACTATCAGAGAAAAGAGTCACTGTGATGATGTACTATCAGAGAAAAGAGTCACTGTGATGATGTACTATCAGAGAAAAGATCGAGTCACTGTGATGATGTACTATCAGAGAAAAGAGTCACTGTGATGATGTACTATCAGAGAAAAGAGTCACTGTGATGATGTACTATCAGAGAAAAGAGTCACTGTGATGATGTACTATCAGAGAAAAGAATCACTGTGATGATGTACTATCAGAGAAAATAGTCACTGTGATGGTGTACTATCAGAGAAAAGAGTCACTGTGATGGTGTACTATCAGAGAAAAGAGTCACTGTGATGGTGTACTATCAGAGCAAAGAGTCACTGTGATGGTGTACTATCAGAGAAAAGAGTCACTGTGATGGTGTACTATCAGAGAAAAGAGTCACTGTGATGGTGTACTATCAGAGCAAAGAGTCACTGTGATGGTGTACTATCAGAGCAAAGAGTCACTGTGATGATGTACTATCACAGAAAAGAGTCACTGTGATGATGTACTATCAGAGCAAAGAGTCACTGTGATGATGTACTATCAGAGAAAAGAGTCACTGTGATGATGTACTATCAGAGCAAAGAGTCACTGTGATGATGTACTATCAGAGAAAAGAGTCACTGTGATGGTGTACTATCAGAGTAAAGAGTCATTGTGATGGTGTACTATCAGAGCAAAGAGTCACTGTGATGATGTACTATCAGAGAAAAGAGTCACTGTGATGATGTACTATCAGAGAAAAGAGTCACTGTGATGATGTACAATCAGAAAAAAGAGTCACTGTGATGATGTACTATCAGAGAAAAGAGTCACTGTGATGATGTACTATCAGAGAAAAGATCGAGTCACTGTGATGATGTACTATCAGAGAAAAGAGTCACTGTGATGATGTACTATCAGAGAAAAGAGTCACTGTGATGATGTACTATCAGAGAAAAGAGTCACTGTGATGATGTACTATCAGAGAAAAGAATCACTGTGATGATGTACTATCAGAGAAAAGAGTCACTGTGATGGTGCACTATCAGAGAAAAGAGTCACTGTGATGGTGTACTATCAGAAAAAAGAGTCACTGTGATGGTGTACTATCAGAGCAAAGAGTCACTGTGATGGTGTACTATCAGAGAAAAGAGTCACTGTGATGGTGTACTATCAGAGAAAAGAGTCACTGTGATGGTGTACTATCAGAGCAAAGAGTCACTGTGATGGTGTACTATCAGAGCAAAGAGTCACTGTGATGATGTACTATCAGATAAAAGAGTCACTGTGATGATGTACTATCAGAGCAAAGAGTCACTGTGATGGTGTACTATCAGAGCAAAGAGTCACTGTGATGATGTACTATCAGAGAAAAGAGTCACTGTGATTGTGTACTATCAGAGAAAAGAGTCACTGTGATGATGTACTATCAGAGAAAAGAGTCACTGTGATGATGTACTATCAGAGAAAAGAGTCACTGTGATGGTGTACTATCAGAGCAAAGAGTCACTGTGATGATGTACTATCAGAGAAAAGAGTCACTGTGATGATGTACTATCAGAGCAAAGAGTCACTGTGATGGTGTACTATCAGAGCAAAGAGTCACTGTGATGATGTACTATCAGAGAAAAGAGTCACTGTGATGATGTACTATCAGAGAAAAGAGTCACTGTGATGATGTACTATCAGAGAAAAGAATCACTGTGATGATGTACTATCAGAGAAAAGAGTCACTGTGATGATGTACTATCAGAGCAAAGAGTCACTGTGATGATGTACTATCAGAGAAAAGAGTCACTGTGATGATGTACTATCAGAGAAAAGAGTCACTGTGATGATGTACTATCAGAGAAAAGAGTCACTGTGATGATGTACTATCAGAGAAAAGAGTCACTGTGATGATGTACTATCAGAGAAAAGAGTCACTGTGATGATGTACTATCAGAGAAAAGAGTCACTGTGATGATGTACTATCAGAGAAAAGAGTCACTGTGATGATGTACTATCAGAAAAAATATCGAGTCACTGTGATGATGTACTATCAGAGAAAAGAGTCACTGTGATGATGTACTATCAGAGAAAAGAGTCACTGTGATGATGTACTATCAGAGAAAAGAATCACTGTGATGATGTACTATCAGAGAAAAGAATCACTGTGATGATGTACTATCAGAGAAAATAGTCACTGTGATGGTGTACTATCAGAGAAAAGAGTCACTGTGATG
>CANNZV010002994.1:0-76900 GCA_947561585.1 Caprella mutica
ATAGATATTGTATGAATGTTCTTCACCGAAAGAGTTCATCCCTAGTGGAATATTATTTGTATTGACTGTAAATAGATATTGTATGAATGTTCTTCACCGTAAGAGTTCATCCCCAGTGGAATATTATTTGTATCTTCTTTCAGAGACGATTTACTTTGCTATTCATATCTCCTTTATTACAATTTCAGATTTTGAAAACTATTCATTAACCTTTACATTTTTTTTAAATATCTTCCACGCTAAAATCAATTTTTAAACTCATTTTTACATAAACTATTAACTATCTTCAACATAAATACACATTTATTCATGTATAATCTAATAGCGTTTAGTGCTAATAAGTACTCTTTTTATAGACAGTGACTGAACACATTCATAACTATAGGTGTCGCATTACACGAGCATATGCATGGGTAACTTCGATACCAATGATTACACTGAAATTACAGTCTTCCGGTATACTCTGATCGATATGTATTACTGTTACTGAGCAACAACTGTCTTTGAATATACCTTATATGGAGAGTAGTCCATATAGGCTAAGTTCTGAGTTATTGGACTGTTTCACATTTTCGATTACGTAAGAAAATGGTATACTTAAATCATTGTTCAACTATTATTTTTATTGATACCCATAGCAATATAAACAATATAGTTGCAATATAATAACTATTTAGTATAATCACAATCTTTTTAATTCAATATATGGTTTATTTCTTAATACTGTAAATACTTTAGTTACCCATAGCAGGTAAGCTTGGCAGTAAGTCATCAGTAGAATTAGTAACGTTACTGAAAATAATAGAAGTTGTTAGATTACATATGTGACTCTTGATATATCCCTATATTTTTGTATCACCATTCACGGTGGTAAATTGTCTATTGGAAGCTATTTTAATTAAGGAAATAATGTCACCTATGTGTTATTTATTATTAATACACTATGATAATTTATTTCGGCTGAATAATTATTGCCCCCAACCCCTCATGGTAATTTTCCCCGAACCCCCCTCATTCAAACGGTACTATCAGAGACTGAATAACTGACCATTAAGTACTATAGGGATATCAAGTGCCTTCCTCTAGTCAATATACCCAGAGAGAAATCTGTGGAGGGGATATGGAAGATTATCTACCATCAATTTTTAGTGTGAATCTAGTAAATATATTGAGACTTAGATTAATAAATCAAAGTTAGTGGATGGTATGTGTAGTAATATATAGTCGAATGTCTATATTATAAATACCAATATTGATAACATTAGTGTTTAAATAACAATGTTGTTGATTGACCTTTTTTTATGAAAAATGTTCATATAAATTTAAAATGTGTACCTACACTGTGCAACATAAAATACTTGTGCTCCGTATTTAGTTCAGTATAATTACACTGTATAGCGTATTAGTTCAGTATAATTATACTGTATAGTGTATTAGTTCAGTATAATTATACTGTATAGCGTATTAGTTCAGTATAATTATACTGTATAGCGTATTAGTTCAGTATAATTATACTGTATAGCGTATTAGTTCAGTATAATTATACTGTATAGCGTATTAGTTCAGTATAATTATACTGTATAGCGTATTAGTTCAGTATAATTATTCTGTATAGCGTATTAGTTCAGTATAATTATACTGTATAGCGTATTAGTTCAGTATAATTATACTGTATAGCGTATTAGTTCAGTATAATTATACTGTATAGCGTATTAGTTAAATATAATTACAGTATTTATTTCAAGTGGTTTAATATAATTACAGTATATATTTCAAGTAGTTAATATAGTCATGCCTGTTGGTACTAATGAAATTAATGACCAATTAAATGGCATGTGGTATACGTGTAGAACATATGTACTCTTAAACGATTTACTGGTCGATAAATGTATAGTATATATAGGTAAATTATTTCAAGATAGAGGTATATTCTAACGGTATATATGTATATAATGATGCTATATCATAATGGTTATACTATAAGGTATACAATTTATTATGATATATAGGTATATTGTAATAAAATCTTTAAGTATATACATTATTTATCGCACAGTTCACATTTCCAATATTATAATAAATATAAAATAAAATAAATATACATAAAATATAATATAATATATATAAGAAAACAATATGAAATTGTGAAAAAAAAAAATTCTATATAATCGAACATTTGAAACCGTCCAATAACTCAGAACTTACCCTGTATATTTATTACTATATTAAATATAGTTCCATTACACATCAATACATGTATGACGTAGAGTGATGTGTGTGAAACATCTGGTCCTACGAACATCAATCACGTGTTTACTGTTGTTACCTACCTAATTACACGGTGAATAATTGTACGGTTTGTTGTCGTAGAAAAAGGTATGGGTACCACTGTAGAAAAAAAAATTGATTTGCTCAATGATATGCTTTTTAATGTGTTTTTATGATAATTTTATATGGAGTAAAAATTTCATTTAATTGTGAAATTAAAAATATTACTTCTATACCATAACTAGAAAAGAAACTTTTATTATATGAAATGCACGAAGATGTAATATGAGCGAGTTAGTTTTAATCTTTCACAACCGATTTAGGTTTTTTCATTGAGATGAAAGATTGCAATTACGGATATATTTCCTCTAAGTATAGATTCCAGAACAGCTTTTAGATACAGAAAATTAAAATATTTATTTTTTGTAAGGAGACAAAATATTTCGGAAGTATTTTTAAGGTCCAAAAAAATATCTTCTAATTAATAATAATCACTAAATACTAATCACTAACTATTAATAACTTTATAACCAATCAACACTTCAACTTTAAATATCTACGTTTCACTGCAGCGTCTGGTTAGTAGCGAATTGATTCCTTGGGGGTAACTTGGTACAGCTGTTACACTGTCCTAATGAGCACTGCTAATTGCTACACAACTTAATTGCTACATGAGTTAATTGCTACATATGGTAAATGCTACATCCAATTACACACAGAGTCACTCCTTTCAATGTTTGTGGGTGTCTATAAAGTGAACATTTTACCACTGAGCTCTTTATTTGTAACTATTGGATATAATTTGTATCCATGATACCTACAGGTATCATGGATACCAAATAAAAGAATTAGGTAACAATGTCTTATATTTTTTTAAATTATCGAAAATGTTGATCAGTTCAGAAATCAAAACTTGCCCTAATTGTTTCCTTTGACTAGTTTTCTTTTTTCCTGTCAATTTCCCCATTTTTCACCACAAGGGTACACATTTTTCCCTTCGTACCATCACCGTAACTGATGAATGTCACACCCTCACACCACGCCTTTCACACGCTTTCACACGCAAATGACCGCGTGTTGTTCGGGAGAGGCACGTGCGTTTATACCGTATTATCCCCCGTAAATATTTTCCTATAGACCTATAATGTATGTTCATATAGTGATTTACATTACCTGATTACGTTACTGACGTAAAAGATACGATATATATAATAACGTACTATAATAATTTGATCAAAATTAATATAATATTTATGGGAATATCCATTTTACGGGCAAAAAAAAATTTTTTTTGTTTTGTTGTGGGACCTCAGACACTCCAGCCCAAATTTCTTCATAAATAATTATGATTTAATTCTTCTAAGGTCTATGAAGACCCACAAAAATATTCATTCACACATACAATACAAATTACCATCTCATATGTAACTTCCTTCTTGTTCACTTGTCTACTACGTACAGAAGACTGAGCACATGTTCATAAACATTGCATGGGTAACTGCAACAAAAATGTTGCACATTACGATTGAGTTTAAATTCTTAATTAATATTTTTACTACAGTTTAATCATTTATATGTTAGGTACAGGGTAAGTTACGTTAGGTATATTGTTTACAATTGATTTCAAATATTTTATTAGGTCTGCTAATTTTTGATTTGATTAAAAAAAATATTTAGATAAATGAAGTTATGAATAGGAAAATTGTTGAATAAAAAAAATTCTCGATTTATTGACAAATTTACACATATAGATTTTTAATTATTTCAATGAATATCCAAATATAACTGTTACTAATAACGATACTATTATGAATAGTTATTTATTTATCATATCCTTTCCAGTTGATATAATTAGCAATATGAAACATAAATACAGTAGTGACCTCTCGATCAAAGTCCGATTACTTCAATACAACCAATCTACATCAATCACGAGTGTCTGTAACCGCACCAATCACTCAACCCTCTGCCAATCACTCAGTTCAACCTTTGTAATCAACCATCGATTCACCAATGATGGATTTACCAATTTTAACCCTTTTATGTACGTAACTCTATGTACGTCGTAACTCTATGTACGTCGTAACTCTATGTACGTGACCCGGTTGTATAATAGAAATATATGTCCATTTTCTTAGATTAACATTAATTCGAATTGATACAAGAAAACCTTATTCACTGTATTTTTTAAATTCACTGTGTAAATAAATTCACAATATAGTATGTGAACCTCAAACCAAAATCTAAAACCTCGTAGTTAAACAAAAAACCTCAGCGCTAGCCTCCAAAACTGCAAGTAATGTTAAAAAAGGGTTAAACATAGTCAAAATAAAAGAAAATTATCCACATTCCAAATTACAACAGTTCAGGACTCAACGGACACCACCCTCTTCTCTTCCATTCACCACAGACAGCTTCAGGATAGAACCCAAAGTTCTTCATAAATGATTATGATTTAATTCATTTGAGGTCTATGAAGCTCCATAAAAATATTATTAGCTATTTAACTGACAAGTTCCTTCTCTCTTGTTCACTTGTTAACTAACTACAGAAGACTGAGCACATTTAATAAACATTGCATGGGTAACTGCAACAAGAATATTGCACTTTGCGTTTAAGTTTAAATTCTTTAAAATCATTATTTATCACACATTTATTCATTCATTTTTGTTGTTTAAGGGAAGATCCAAGTTGTTGGATTGTTTTTCATTTTCGATGGTGTAAGAATAGAAAAAATAATAATTATAACTTAACTAACTTTAATTTAAAAAATGTGGAACCGTCCGATAACTCGGAGCTTACCCTACATCTCACTTACAGTTTTTGATTGACCATGAATTATTATACTGGAACCGATTATTGAAACGAGGTTACTAAAGTAAAAATATACTTGTATATATATATTTTGTATCATTCATTAAGTGATTTCTCTGTCTAAATTCTGATTAATAATTTTTAAAGCATTAAAATGTACTGAAATTTGTTATATTCAGAATATCAGAAAAATTCTAAAAAAGACTTATAGTTCAATTAGATTCATCTTTTAAGGGTAACTGTTCTAATTTTTTATATGTTACAATTTATAATTCTTTCAATTTAGTTCATAGAAAGCTTCACAACAGCGAACAATAAGTTGACAGCATAGTGAAAAGCCACAATTACCAGATGTGACTTAAATATTGAATGAAAAAATCAATAGGTTATCATTTAAAAAAATGTATCAAAATAATATAACATAATCATTGAGGCGAGACATTATCATTAGTTGGTAATTCTGTGAATTATGTTACAATTTAAATATTATTTATTGATTTCCTCTTTTCTAACTTACCCTATACACATCACTCGAATGAATCACTATACCATGAAAATTAATTTAATTCTAAACGTAATGTGCAATATTTTTGTTGCAGTTACCCATGCAATGTTTGTTACATGTGCTCAGTCTTCTGTAACTAGTAGACGAGTGAACAATAAGGAAGTTACTAAAGGTTTTTCAAACTGAATGTCCTGCTAAATATATTTTCTGTGGGTCTTCATAGGCCTCAAAAGAATTAAATCATAAACATTTATGATGAAATTTTTGCTTTACCTTGAAGCTGTTTGAAGTGAATGTAACAGAAGGCTCTTCAGCTCTGAACTGTTGTAATTTGAACTATGGATAACATTTTTCTCCATTTTACCATAACCTTAGCGATAAAAGAAGTGATAAATAATTAAAAATAAAAATTACAACATTCAGGGGACAAAGGGACATTTTTCTGTACTTATTTTTTATTAAATATAATCAACTATTAGGTTTATATTTCTATTATATGTTATGTAATTAAAATATACTCGTAAATCAATAAAAAATGTCTTCTGGGTGTATAAACAGAAAAATATTACTGGGAATAAATTGATCTAGATCACTTCCATTCACTTCAGACAGTTTCAGGATTGAGCCCAAAGTTCTTCATATATGTTCATTTAAACCTTTTAGATCTATGAAGATCCACAAAAATATTTTATTTAATGGAACAATCGCAGCTCCTATCCCACTCTTGTTCACTTGTCTACCACCTACAGAAGACTGAGCACATGTTAATAAACATTGCATGGGTAACTGCAACAAAAATATTGCACATTGCGTTTGATTTGAAATCAATATTTTTCCTACAGCTATCAATTCATTTTTTCGTGTCCTTTGGAAGATCAGAGTTTTATTATTGTTTCACATTTTCGACTGTGTAAGAATAAATAATCTAATAATTATAACTAAACTAACTATAATTGTTATCCATGATACCTGCAAATATCATGAATACTTATTAAAATGTCAAATTATATCTTTTCTTGTATGATCGAACCATTTGATATCTCGGAACCTACCATGCATCTCACTTACGGTTTTTGATGGACGATGAAAATTATACTAGAATCGATTGGGGCTACTGAAGTAAAAGTATACCTATGTATTTATACTTTATTACAAGTATTCAAAGTGATTTCTCTGTCTAAATTCTGATTAATTATTTTGAAGCAGTAAATGTACTGAAATTTAATATAATCTGAATAAAAGAAAAATTCTTAAGATGACTTATCGTTTAATTAGATGCATCTTTTAAGGGTAACTGTTTCATTTTTAACAAGGTTTAAATTTATATTTTTTTCAATACAAACTTCACAGCAACGAATTTTATGATGACAACATAAGTTAAAGTCTCAATTACCAGATGGAAACATTTATTATAATTATAATAAAAATATTACTATTTTGTATATTATATTTATATATATTATATATTATTATATTTATTTTAGAGAGAAATGGATTTAAATTTAAAACCTATTGAAATATCAATACAGTATTTAATTCTTATTTGGTAATTGTTACTTCACCCTATCAAGTGAACCAAACTTGCCATTCGAAATGAAGATATTAGATTGCATTTATTTCTGAAAATTGACAGTTTTCTACTGATTTCAATTATTTAAGTCATTATTCAATTATGTTAGAATTAAAATAATATTTATTTACCAATCAATGTCATTTGGTCATTATATAAAAAATTATATAATATTGTTATTTAACTTCATTTGTAACTGTTATCCATTTTACCTAAGTGTTTCATTGAGTTCAATTAAAATATCAATTTATATGTTTCTTATTCATACAATCGATAACTTGGAAACATTCAATAACTCGTAACTTGTCCTAATCAATACACTTCAATTGGTAAGAGTAGTAAAAATATTAATTTAAAAGAATATAAGCTAAAACGCAATGTGCAATATTTTTGTTGCAGTTACCCATGCAATGTTTATTAAGATGTGCTCAGTCTTCTGTAGGTAGTAGACAAGTGAACAAGAAGGAAGTTACCGGTTGCATACCTTACTTCATCTTTATTTATTAAATGTCTTTGTGGGTCTTCATAGACCTCAAAAGAATTAAATCATAAACATTCATGGAGAACTTTGGGCTCTATCCTGAAGCTGTCTTAAGTGAATGGAGGAGAAGGGGGTGGCGTCTCTTCAACTGCTGTTTGTAATTTGGACTATTAATTGTTTACCATGTTTGTTACTTTGTAACGCTACTTGCAGTTATAGATGATAGCACTAAGGTTATGGTAAAATGACGAAAAGTGTTCAGGTCTAATTGACGCCAACCCCTTCCTAAAGTTCTTCATAAATGGTTATGATTTAATTATTCTAAGGCCTATGAAGACCCACAAAAATATATAAGAATATATAATATATTATCAATAAAGTTATTCATATTTACTTCACTCTTTGTCTACTAGTTACAGAAGACTGAGCACATGTTAATAAACATTGCATGGGTAACTGCAACACAAATATTACATTTCAGTTCAATTTTTTGTAATACTTTGCTAGATTTACCCAATCATGTATTCTGTATAGATTAAGTTCCAAGTTATCGAATAAATAATCAAATAAATTAACATATTAACTTGCTTAAAATTATAATTGTCAATGGCTACTACCTACAGAAGACTGAGCACATGTTAATAAACATTGCATGGGTAACAGGTACTGTACAAATATAAAAAAAATTCCATGTGTTATTTCTGCACACGTTGTCATCTAGATGTCATTCAATGTTTATATTGCGTATCTAGGATACCATCCAAGTGACAGAGCGTAACATGTAAATAGCGTATCAGGGCTACATGTATGTGCTGTGTGTTGCAGTTGTCCATTGAGTGCGGAATTAATGTACCCTAAGATTGTTACACTGGCTAATGGCTCAGAGAGAACTGCAATGGGAGCACTGATGGAACTACAGAGAAATGAACTTTACGTGCCTAGTGTCTGATATTGCGAGAAAAGGGGTAGTGCGACACGAAGCTGGACAGTGCTACCAACTGATGGAAAAGGTATCGCCTAGTGCGACCAACTGATGGGAAAATATCGCCTATTGCGACAAATGATAGTAAGACAAAAGCCAGCCAGTGCGACCAAATGATGAAAAGACCTACTGTGTGACAATTGGTTAATCAGACAGTGATGGTAGGACCACATTGGCTAGTAGGTACGACCAACTAATTTAAAAAAATGTCGCCCACCGGATATGCAGATAAAGTAACATAGTACAATCAACTGATTGTGTGAAAAGCCGCACACTGCGACCAACAGTGATGATAAGAAACTAGTTATTTAATAGTTTCACATTATCGATCATACAAACAACTATTTAATGTATCCTATTTAATTTTTGATATAATTGGTATCCATGATACTTGCGGGTATCAGTGTTAACAATAAAATTGAAATAATTATTATTATATACTTAATCCTTATAATATCGAATGAAAAGTGGTTCAATAGCACAGAGCTTATCTTATAAAAGAAAAAGGTAAAACCATATTTTAAGACAATTTTGTACAATATTTTTGTTGCAGTTACCCATGCAATGTTTATTAACATGTGCTCAGTCTTCTGTAGGTTGTAGACTAGTGAACAAGAGTTGAGTAAGTTAATACCAATTTATTATAATCTTATTGAATATTTTGTGGGTCTTCATAGACCTTAAAAGAAAGAAATCATAAACATTTGGGGAACAAACTAAGAAAAATAATTTCAAGCATTTATACAGTTTTTACCTCGAAAACTGTTTTGAGCAACTCACCTTTTTACCTTTTTTTAAACACAATGCTGAGAGAAAAATTTTTTATCAATAAAGTCTACCTTATTACAGTCTACTTTGACGTCACAGTTTACTTAGACCTCACAGTCTACACTGACGTCACAATCTAATTTGACGTCACAGTTTACCTTGATGTGACATCCACTTTGACGTCACAGTCTACTGTGACGTCAAATACCTTGACGTCACAATCCCTCCATTCCAATCAGCAGGATGATCTCCATTGCCAGTTTTATGTGGTCAGTAATAGAGTCTGACAGCTCTATATAATGGCAGTAAAGCACTGCCGTGACTGCCCGTAAAGAGATACTACGGCAGTTGGGGGCAGATTGGAACTGCCGCCAGAGCTCTTCATTGTCATTTCATGTGTAGAGATTATTAGGGTGAATATAGTGGTAGCGAGTTATTTGGAAATGAAAGGTAGTGAGATTGAGACATTAAATACGGGGGAAAGAGATTAAATGAGTGGAAATGAAATTAAAATTAGATGAAAATGAGAAGGAGATGAAATATTATGAAAATGAGATGGAATATATTAAATTGAAGTAAATTAATTTGAAATTATTTAAATTGAAGTACCTAAATGAAATGAAAAAAATTGTTATTAAATAAAATAAATGGGAATGAAGTAGATGAACAAGAGAATAGGAATCACCAAAATATAACTGAAGGTGTTTGAGTTATAACTTCATTACTGTGTTTCCTAAATGTTTTCCAGCACTAAATTCATCTTTTTTCTAATTAAAAAGAGTCCACCGAGCCACTCTTTCACCTTTACGGAAAAAATCTAAGTTTCTGAAGTACTAAATAGGGGGGAAAGTACTTTATTTACTTTAAGTTTAAAGTACTAAATAAGGGGAAAAGTACTTGGTTTACTCTAATTTAGAAGGGAGAGATTTATGCAGGGTTAGTTCTGAGTTATCGGACAGTTCCACATTTTCGGTTATACGAGAACAAAATAAATAATGCACTTCTATTTATATTGGTATCCATGATACCTGCACTTTTACTTTAATTGGTATCCATGATACCTGCATTTATACCTGCAGGTATCATGGATACCATTTAAAATAACAAGTTAGATAGATACTTTTTTCTCATCTGACCGAGGATGCGTTACTGTCCGGTAATTCGTGACTGACCCTACTTTTAGAGGGGAGATGACCCTACGTTTGGTATCTAGAGCCCATTACTGTTTTATTGTTGTGCACGATAAGGCTGATGTTTATTAGTTGCTGCGCCAGACTCAATAAAGTCCTACGGAGGAGATAGGACGGGGGATTCTTCTCGAATTTCAGACATTTTTTATCGGACATTTTGCCTGCGATAAATTGTTAATTGAGAAACTTTATGAGTTTTAGAAGTTTTTATTGATTGTGTGGAGCTTTATTGAATATTTAAGCCTTAGCTGTACTTTGTAGATATTTAGATTTGATGTTTACTCATATTTAGATTTGATGTTTACTCATATTTAGATTTGATGTTTACTCATATTTAGATTTGATGTTTACTCATATTTAGATTTGATGTTTACTCATATTTAGATTTGATGTTTTGTCATATTTAGATTTGATGTTTACTCATATTTAGATTTGATGTTTTGTCATATTTAGATTTGATATTTACTCATATTTAGATTTGATGTTTTGTCATATTTAGATTTGATGTTTTGTCATATTTAGATTTGATGTTTACTCATATTTAGATTTGATGTTTACTCATATTTAGATTTGATGTTTACTCATATTTAGATTTGATGTTTACTCATATTTAGATTTGATATTTACTCATATTTAGATTTGATATTTACTCATATTTAGATTTGATGTTTTGTCATATTTAGATTTGATGTTTTGTCATATTTAGATTTGATGTTTACTCATATTTAGATTTGATGTTTACTCATATTTAGATTTGATGTTTTGTCATATTTAGATTTGATGTTTACTCATATTTAGATTTGATGTTTACTCATATTTAGATTTGATGTTTTGTCATATTTAGATTTGATATTTACTCATATTTAGATTTGATGTTTTGTCATATTTAGATTTGATGTTTACTCATATTTAGATTTGATGTTTACTCATATTTAGATTTGATATTTACTCATATTTAGATTTGATGTTTTGTCATATTTAGATTTGATATTTACTCATATTTAGATTTGATATTTACTCATATTTAGATTTGATGTTTACTCATATTTAGATTTGATGTTTACTCATATTTAGATTTGATGTTTACTCATATTTAGATTTGATGTTTACTCATATTTAGATTTGATGTTTACTCATATTTAGATTTGATGTTTACTTATATTTAGTTTTGATGTTTACTCATATTTATATTTGATGTTTACTCATATTTAGATTTGATGTTTACTCATATTTAGATTTGATGTTTACTCATATTTAGATTAGATGTTTACTCATATTTAGATTTGATGTTTATTCATATTTAGATTTGATGTTTACTCATATTTAGATTTGATGTTTACTCATATTTAGATTTGATGTTTACTCGTATTTAGATTTGATGTTTACTCATATTTAGATTTGATGTTTACTCGTATTTAGATTTGATAAAATTATTAATAATAGGGCTTGGTCAGTTTGGAACTTTTTTATTAATGAGTTAAAACTTTTATGAATGTTCAAGATATATTAATTACATGGTGTATGAATATTTATATATGTCACGTTAACTAATCTATTATTAATAAATTAATGTTATTATAGATTAAAAACTTTTCATTGATTATTTGGTGTTTAAATAAATATTGAAGAAAAATTATTGAAACTGTTTATTTTTATCAAAATATTTAACATTTTATTATTATGTAGATTATATTTTTTTATCAACATTTATTATTTAGTGTCTAATATATATAATAGTTCAACATATAAATTTTACTATAATTATATAGGTATCATTTTATACTTAGAGGCAACATTCATACTATCATGGAAAATTATAATTAAATCTAAATTTACATTTATTTCTTTTATTTGAAAATATATACAATTTAATAACTATTTAAAACAATTCGATTCAAATTTAAAAATATATTCAATATATCCTTTATTTGCCTCTTTATTAATAAATCTTTATTCAACTTAGCAAATAGAAGGCAATTAATTTTATTCCAATGTAAATACAACAAATCCTCTGAAGAGGTATTTTTATTATACCAATTTAATTGTTTTTATTTTGTTTTTATGTAGGTTGAATAAACATAAAACGTTCTGTCTGTCTGTCTGTTTGTTTGTTTGTTTGTTTGTTTTATAATCTGAATTACTTGGCATAGTTAATTGATTAACTTAATCTTTATTTAATCTTAACATAATTTTAATTTATTCATTTATTAATAATTTCCATTTTCTATATATTGTGATAATTTTTTTTTTTTTCATTAATGCATTTTTTCATTATTTATTATATATGCAACGTTCAATGAATTAAATATAAGATAAGTTCCGAATTATCGAACGGTGCCACATTTTCGACCATATAACAAAAAAAATATGTAATTCTAACATATTATTTTAATCGGTATCCATGATACCTGCAAATATCATGAATTCAAAACCTGAAAAAAAACCTGCTGGTATCATGGATACCAATTAAATTCTATGTTCTCTCTAACATTATCGGTAATGTGGAACCGTTCGATAACTTGTAACTGGCCCTCTCTCCCCATTACACGGCCAGGCCACTAGAATTTATAGATGCTGACTCAGCAGAAAGTAGGGGCTAGTGGAGACATATCTATAATGCAAATACACAGTGTGTAGATAATACATACTGCTATAGAGTACTAAAGCGGAATATATGTTAATTAGACTGTTTTTATATTCAATCTATCAATTGGTGAAGTTTTAAATGGAAATAATTATGATTAAAATATTTTTTTATAAAAAAATATTTGGAAGAAATTAATTGATTAAAGTTTTAGTTAAATCAAAATAAAAAATAAATAATTATTATTATATCGTTTTTTGTTACGTGTCCGAAAATGGGGTACTGACCGATAATTAAGAACTTACCCTAGTGGATGCGATATTAGGGACCTTATAGAAAGAAAAATAATGTGTTGAATTTGCATTAAAATATAATCTAATTTTATCTATAACTGATACATGGTTTTCTTTTTTTAATTTGCATACTAAATTATATCGAACCTTACAGTCATTTTTAAAAAATAGTAATAAGTGAAATAAAAGTTTAATAATTATCATCAAACATTTTTCCTTATATGATCGAAATCATGGAACCGTACGATAACTCAGAACTTACCCTACATATGTAGTTATTTACATAATATTTAAAATGATGACATATGTCAGAATTTTGAGAACAATAAAAAATATTAAAATTTACTGCCGCATTTCCCCACTCTAGTTCCCCCTCTTTTTAAATTGCCATTCATCCCCTCTTTTTGCTCCCCTCTATTTAGAAGTACTTACTTCTATCCCCCTCTAACTTTGAGCTATTCCTTCTATTTGACTTAGAAGTTTATCTGTTTTTCTTAGGAACAATAAAAACCACTTTGAATATTGAATATTGTAGACCTGAAATTGAAATGAAGAAAATTAATTGTTATATGACTGTAGGTTGGTTAAATTATTAACCTACAGTAAGTTAACCTACAGTAAGTTAACCTACAGTAAGTTAACCTACAATAAGTTAACCTACAATAAGTTAACCTACAATAGGTTAACCTACAATATGTTAACCTACTATCTATTAACCTACAATAGGTTAACCTACTCTCTATTAACCTACAATAGGTAAACCTACTGTCTATTAACCTACAATAGGTTAACCTACTGTCTATTTACCTACAATAGGTTAACCTACTGTCTATTTACCTACAATAGGTTAACCTACTCTCTATTTCCCTACAATAGGTTAACCTACTGTCTATTTACCTACAATAGGTTAACCTACTCTCTATTAACCTACAATAGGTTAACCTACTGTCTATTAACCTACAATAGGTTAACCTACTCTCTATTAACCTACAATAGGTTAACCTACTCTCTATTTCCCTACAATAGGTTAACCTACTCTCTATTAACCTACAATAGGTTAACCTACTTGAAATAAGAATATATCACTCGTTTTCACGTACAATGTCATAAACACAAAAACATCTATTTTTGAGTAATCCATATTGACATATAAATATTAAAATACTGATCATTTTGGTAAACGTATCATAATTGTAGTTCAAAATTTGACAGCTAGAGAGGCTGCTAAATGTCCTAACGATATACCATTAAATGTACGTACATTTCATGTACTAAAATGCCTCTCCTGAAAAATAGCTATTTTGTAGTTATGACAGTGTTCTCGCAAACGAGCGATATTAAAAAAATATTATATTGTATCGATATTCACTAAAAATGAATAAAAATTGCTAAGCGTAGTTGGGGGATCCCACTTAATGTTGTTGTTGTTGTTGTTGTTGTTGTTGTTGGTGGTGGTGTCTGTGGTCCCAAGCGGCACTCCCTGGGGACACACGTCCCTCAGACTGTCTTTTAATGTCTTGTTCTGCCCGGAGAGTGAGAGTGAGTTAGAGAGTAAGTGAGTGTAGAGTGAGTGAGTGAGTGTAGAGTGAGTGATTGAGTGAGTGAGGGAGAGAGAGTTTAGAGTGAGTGAGTGAGTGAGTGAGTGAGTGAGTGAGTGAGTGAGTGAGTGAGTGAGTGAGTGAGTAAGTGAGTGAGTGAGAGAGAGAGAGTTTAGAGTGAGTGAGTGAGGGAGAGAGAGTTTAGAGTGAGTGAGTGTAGAGTGAGTGAGTGAGTGAGAGAGAGAGAGAGTTTAGAGTGAGTGAGTGAGGGAGAGAGAGTTTAGAGTGAGTGAGTGTAGAGTGAGTGATTGAGTGAGTGAGGGAGAGAGAGTTTAGAGTGAGTGAGTGTGAGTGAGTGAATGAGTGAGTGTAGAGTGAGTGAGTGAGTGAGAGAGAGAGAGAGTTTAGAGTGAGAGAGTGAGTGTGAGTGAGTTTGTGTGAGTGAGTGAGTGAGTGAGAGTTTGAGAGTGTGAGTGTTTGAGAGAGGAGTGATTGAGTGTGAGTGAGTGTAGAGTGAGTGAGTGAGTTTGTGTGTGTGTGAGTGAGTGAGAGTTTGAGAGAGAGAATGAGAGAATGAGTGAGTGTGTGAGTGAGTGTGAGTGAAAGATATCAGTCACTCTCACTCTAGAACGTTTGTAAGTGTGTACATTTGTTCGTGTGAAGGTCAATGGGGTTGTTTATTCATATTTATTGAGCCTTATAAATAGGTACTTATGTTATTTATTTAATTTTTGTTAGGATGCATATTACTAATAATAATTTTAGAGAAAAAAAATTATATAATTTTTTTGATCATTTTCTTTCAATTTCTTGTCTCAAACTCTTTTATTAAATTCCATTTTTTCAATTAGAATTCTCTAACATACATATCTCATTCCAATATTTTTAACTTAGTAAAATAAAATTAAAACCATTTATTGAACTGATATCAGAATAATTTCCTACCCATGCTATCAGCTGCTTGCCAAGCGTATTGTTAGGTTAGTGTGACGGACAGACAGAATTTATAAGACTATTAAATAGTAAACTTCTAATTTATTTTTCAAACTCTTAAGTCACTGACTGAATGTAGATGATTTACCACCATAAATGGTGATACAAAATTAGTAAATACATTAATTTAAATTGAAATATTAATTTCAAAATATTTTCAGGTGGGTTACTAATTCTACTGATGACTTACTGCCAAGCTTACCTGCTATGGGTAACTAAAGTAATATCATTAGTAAAAAATAAACCTTATATTGAAATAAAAGGATTGTGATTATACTAGATAGTGATTAAACTAGATAGTGATTATACTAGATAGTGATTATACTAGATAGTGAATATACTAGAGAGTGATTATACTAGATAGTGAATATACTAGATAGTGATTATACTAGAGAGTGATTATACTAGATAGTGATTATACTAGATAGTGATTATACTAGATAGTGATTATACTAGATAGAGATTTTACTAGATAGTGATTATACTAGATAGTTATTATATTAGATAGTGATTATACTAGATAGTGATTATACTAGATAGTGATTATACTAGATAGTGATTATACTAGATAGTGATTATACTGGATAGAGATTTTACTAGATAGTGATTATACTAGATAGTTATTATATTAGATAGTGATTATACTAGATAGTGATTATACTAGATAGTGATTATACTAGATAGTGATTATACTAGATAGTTATAATACTAGATAGAGATTATACTAGATAGTGATTATACTAGATAGTGATTATACAATATAGTTGTTATACTAGATAGTGATACCAGTTTATCAATCCACAAGGTACAGGAATCTAAAATGAAAAGCTAGTTATTCA
Organism: Caprella mutica; assembly: GCA_947561585.1. Classification (NCBI taxonomy): domain Eukaryota; kingdom Metazoa; phylum Arthropoda; class Malacostraca; order Amphipoda; family Caprellidae; genus Caprella; species Caprella mutica. The sequence continues at coordinate 16,826 of CANNZV010002994.1, forward strand.
TTATTACAATTAATATAGAGAGATTTAAGTGCACTGTTGGTTGTATGGAGTCTGGAATAGAAAAGAGAGATATGGTTCGAAAGATTGTACCTATTCATCGCGCTCCAGCATATACCACTGGTTCGGATCTTTTTCGATTTTAATCTTTAAAAATTAGGCCGTGTTGAATCCCATTATTGTTATTGATGATTATTAAAATTTTAGTTATATTTAGGTATTGAATATTGTAATAAAAATTAAGACCCTATTTTGCATATTAATCATTTGGTATTTTATTTGATGAGTAGGGTTAGTTTCAAATTAACGGACGGTTCTTCATTTTCGATCATGTAAGAAAACTATACAAAAAAATAATATAACAAGTTAATTAGTATAATCATTATATATTTTTATTTTCTTAAATGATCGAAAATGTGGATCTGTCCGATAACTCATTCCTTACCCTAGCATCTAAAATTGTACACAGTGATGCTCACTATTTGCACCATTATTTTGCACATGTGAAGTACTATCAGCAAATAATATAGTGTGTGATTTTGCAAATATAAATTAATTTACGCAAAGTGGAAATCTAGTTCATTATTTACACTTTTTCTACTGTTTTTATTGTGGTGAAGTTAGCTCATGATTTGCACTGTTTATATTGTTTTTTTATTATTGTGGTAAAGTTTTTTTATTAGTTACACTGTTCATATTGTTTTTTTATTGTGTTTTATTGTGGTAAAGTTGTTTCATTATTTACACTGTTTTTTTTTGCTGTTTTTTAATTGTTTTTAATTGTTTTTTATTGTGGTAAAGTTTTTTTATTAGTTACACTGTTCATATTGTTTTTCAATTGTGTTTTATTGTGGTAAAGTTATTTCATTATTGACACTGATTTTTATTGTCTCTCATTGTTTTTTAATTGTGTTTTATTGTGGTAAAGTTATTTCATTATTGACACTGATTTTTATTGTCTCTCATTGTTTTTTAATTGTGTTTTATTGTGGTAAAGTTATTTCATTATTTACACTGATTTTTATTGTCTTTCATTGTTTTCTTGAAGTAAAGTGCCCCTAGCGGGCAATGCCCTCACTTGCATCAGCTGTAATTAGGTTAGACGGAATGAAGAAGATAACGTACAGTTATACGTTACAGTTACTGTTATACCTGTATATACAGTCACTGGTAACATTTACACCTGTAAAATTACTGTACTGAAAAAATAATAAATAAATAATGTTGTTAATTTTTTCAGATTTTTAAATATTTTCTATGTTATCCTTTTTTAACTTCATTGAATTTTAATATTATTTATCACTATAATAATACCAAATAAATATTACAATGTATAATGTATCTACATTAAAAAAATTAATATTCTTCGACTAAATTTAAATTCACTTTTTCGATCATTAAAAAAATGTGGTATCCATGGTACCTTCAGGTATCATGGATACCAATTAAAATAATGCTAAAACACTTTTTTCATATGATTGGTAATATAGAACAGTGCGATAATTCGTACCTCACCCCTAAGGCCGATATATCCCTTGGCCCTGACCTATACTTCTAACGATAAATCGTAAGGAAATAACATACCACTAACACACTGCTTGCAGTAGCTATGAATCGTAGGTAATAGCGGTAATGTATCATAGATACACACTTGGTAGCGGTACTGTATCATAGATACGGTCTCGTATCGGTCTGGTGATACCGAGTAATGGGCTCTATAATAGGGGTGATATTTTAGCACAGTCTGCCCTGGGTACCATCTGATGCTTTTGTGCTGCCCCTTCTCCCGTACGAATAGCATTAGGAGTTATATTGGTGAAGACGGTAGGTAATTTTGGAAGGAGTGTACGTTTTTTGGCAGTTTTTGTGGTTAATTTGAGGGTGGATGGGAATCTTTGGGGTGCTAATGTAATATCGAAGAAAAAAAGACCGCCGTATGGTCAAATGTGCATAAATAAGAAATATATTGATATATAATATTGATATATTACAATTAGCAGTATTTAATTAATAATATTAAAAAGTAAGTTCTGATATATCAGACAGTTCTACATTTTCAATCACAGAAGAAAACAATTAATAATTATAATATACTTTTTCCAATATGCTCGAAATGTGGATCCATAAATAAAATTTCAAATTAATATATCGAATTTTTTTTTTTTTTAAATATGATCTAAAATTTTTAATTGTTCAATAACTTGAAACTTACCCTAAACACAAAACTTGAATTGTTAACTGGAGTGTAAATATTAATTACAAAGAATACAAACGCAATGTACATTATTTTGTTTCAGTTACCCATGCAATGTTTATTAACATGTGCTCAGTCTTCTGTAGTTAGTAGACAAGTGAACAAAAGTTAAGTAGGGGCTGGTGGTTCAATTCATTTCATGGGAATATTTTTGTGGGTCTCCAAAAAAGAATCAAAAGATTAAATCATAAACATTTATGAAGAACTTTGTTCTCTATCCTGAAGCTGTCTGTGGTGAATGGAAGACACCTCCGAACTGTTATGAATTTTATTTCAATTTTACCCAAGTTTATAATTAATTTAACGCTACTTGCAGTTTTAATGGATAGCGCTAAGGTTATCCTTTTCAACTACGAGGTCCTAGATTTTGTCTTAGATTTTTTTTATATTCAACAGGTAATTCAACGTTGAAATACACCCAATAAGGTATTTCTTCCATTACTTTTGATATCAAATTTCCAGTTGTGAAAATGTGCAACTGTTCGATAATTCGTAACTTACCCCTCTAGAACTGTTATATATTTTATCAAAAAAGAGAGGCTGCGATCTATATTAGCCCCCCCCCCTCCCCCTCCAAGCGCAATAAAACGCATCCCTGATGCATTATGCGCATCCCGACCGTCAAATTTGCGGTCTACACAAGGGGTGTCACGCAGAAATTAGGAAAAGGAAAATAAATTTAGCACAAACTACTTATGTAGCGCTAGAGAAACATGTAAATGACTGAAATGAATGGGGTAGGTTCTGAGTTATCGAACAGTTTCACATTTTCATTCTTAAAAGAAAATATTATATTTATTTAAAAACGAGTTAAAAAAATTCATATGAAAAAAATGTGGAAAATAAAAATAAATGGGGTCTTATCAGTTTTTCCTAATAAAATTTGTTAAATAATTTATGATTTACCTTAAAAAGATTTTTTATATTGTATATCATATATAAATATAATATAATAAAAAAACACTGTTTTTAGCTCATAATATTTAAATACTTTTTTTTTTAAACGCTCCATCTGATCTCTATGTAACCACTTCAAACCGAAATCCCCAAACAAACAGTGCTAACTAATTCGAAACACGTAGAGAGGGTCCAAAGGGAGCCTTAGGAGGCTTTCAAACCCCTACCTAAAGATCCGAACCCCTGCCTAGATGTATTCGAACAGAGGGGATTGTGCTTAAATAACCCCGTTCTCTGATTTTGACTGATGTCTTTTTTTAAAGTCATTCATCAAAAAGTAATTTGTGTTTAGAGAGCCTGAAGATTATTTGAAAAAAAGTGTATACGTCCCTTACAAAATGATAGCTTTTTAATACTACATGACTCAGTTGTAGGAAATTGTTGTAGAGTAACGATTACTAGTTACGAATTAAATACGACATACCACCCTCTATTAACATCTAATTTAACTAACTACTTATTTACCAATTGAGAACTGCCACAAATATTTGTATGTAGCCTAACTATATGGTATTAATGGCTGATTATTGTACTATTGGATAGTTTTGGTACTATTGGGTAGTTTTGGTACTATTGGGTAGTTTTGGTACTATTGGGTAGTTTTGGTACTATTGGATAGTTTTGGTACTATTGGATAGTTTTGGTACTATTGGGTAGTTTTGGTACCAAGGGATAGATTTGGTACTATTGGATAGTATTGGTACTATTGGGTAGTTTTGGTACTATTGGATAGTTTTGGTACTATTGGATAGTTTTGGTACTATTGGGTAGTTTTGGTACTATTGGATAGTTTTGGTACTATTGGATAGTTTTGGTACTATTGGATAGTTTTGGTACTATTGGATAGTTTTGGTACTATTGGGTAGTTTTGGTACCAAGGGATAGATTTGGTACTATTGGGTAGTATTGGTACTATTGGGTAGTTTTGGTACTATTGGATAGTTTTGGTACTATTGGATAGTTTTGGTACTATTGGGTAGTTTTGGTACTATTGGATAGTTTTGGTACTATTGGATAGTTTTGGTACTATTGGATAGTTTTGGTACTATTGGATAGTTTTGGTACTATTGGATAGTTTTTGGTACTATTGGATAGTTTTGGTACTATTGAATAGTTTTGGTACTATTGGCTAGTTTTGGTACTATTGCATAGTTTTGGTACTATTGGCTAGTTTTGGTACTATTGGATAGTTTTGGTACTATTGGATAGTTTTGGTACTATTGGCTAGTTTTGGTACTATTGGCTAGTTTTGGTACTATTGCATAGTTTTGGTACTATTGGCTAGTTTTGGTACTATTGGATAGTTTTGGTACTATTGGCTATTTTTGGTACTATTGTATAGTTTTGTACTATTGGCTAATTTTGGTACTATTGTATAGTTTTGGTACTATTGGATGGTTTCGGTACTATTGGCTATTTTTGGTACTATTGGATAGTTTTGGTACTATTGTATAGTTTTGGTGCTTATACTTTTAGTTCTATTTATATAAAACATGTTTAATTTCCTCATTAATACCATTTTACCTCTATTAAATTTAGATTTTATTATTTTTATTAGAACGTATTTTATTATTTTTATTAGAACGTATTTTATTGTCATACATTTTAATAATAATTTTGCGATTCGTATAATTAATTCAAACCAATGCTTATTATTCATTGCTTTAATTTATTAATAATTTATTTGCATTAATAAACGAGAGCAGGGATGAATCATTATTATTCTACTCAATAAAGTTACCGGGTGATCACATACACTATTGCTTGCTTGGTAACATACACCCTTGGTATACATGGCTGTTGGTTAGATATACTCTTGTATATTGGTTAGATATACCCTTGTGCAGGCATCTATTGAAATCTCTACATAATGTTGATCAGATACTTAATTGTCAATTAGTTATTGGTTGGTCAAATACACCCTTGACTGGCAGTAATCCTCACACCAAGGAGTATCTGCACAGCTACTTTATCACGATTTGTTTGTTCATTTTTTTTATTATTCATATAAGGAAAGAAGAATATAATTATTACTATTTAATTTTGTTTTAATTTTATTTTTTCTTTGTGTGATCGAAGATGTGGAACTGTCCAATAATTCGGAACTAACTCTGTCTAAATTCATTCTAATCGTTTTACCAACTATTTATATTTATTCGTTTCTTCTAAAAACTACAAAGTCTAAATACATAATTAGAAATTAAAGAAATTTTACTATTTTTTCAAACCAATTTAACATTTATTTAAATTTAATTCGGATGTTATCATTTTTTTATATATTTTAATTTTTTGCCGTAGAAAAAAAGTTTAAAAAATTTATACATTACTAATAATTTATTTTTAATTCTTTTTCAGGTGCTGCGACTTCCATTTTCTTTGGAAATTAAAAAATGTGAGTAATTAATTAGAATTTATTATCACATTACCTGTTTTTAATCTATTGGTTATTCGATTAATATAATTGCTATATATTTAAAAGTAAGTACGTATTATCAATAAATATATACTGATTTAACTAAATTAATTTTTACGCTAAAAGTGGAAAGTATTATTTTTAAAAGACTATATTTTTTCATTAAAAAAATTCCTTTTCAATTCATTTGAATATATCTTTTTGAATGTTGAATATACCAAACTATTGTATAACAATTCTTATAAACTATTTTCGAATAATTCTTTAATTCTTTTCAAATACCAACTCAATCAATAAAGTTATTCAATAAAAGTAATTAGGTGTTACTTTCTTGAGATCAACGAAAAACTACAAAATAAAATGTCTAATGAATTAACAACAAATGGAAAGATAATCGCTAATTAGAAATCGTTCGAAAACTCAGAACTTACTCTAGATACTAAAATTAAATTGACGAATATTGAAAAAAGAATTAAAAGAATATAAACTCAAACGCAATGTGCAATATTTTTGTTGCAGTTACCCATGCAATGTTTATTAACATGTGATCAGTCTTCTGTAGGTAGTAGACAAGTGAACAAGAGTGAAATAGCTTAGCAGTTTAATCCAAACCATGGTAAATATTTTTGTGGGTCTTCATAGACCTCAAAAGAATTAAATCATAAACATTTATGAAGAACTTTGGGCTCTATCCTGAAGCTGTCTGTGGTGAATGGAAGAGACCCCCTAAATTCCGAACTGTTGTAATTTGGCTGACGTATTTTTTTTCATCTTTACCAAGCTTATCATATTTTTAAATCTAAGCTATGATTTTTTCTTTTAATTATTAATATTAGTGTGACTCATAGTACATGGTCACAAATTATTAATTTATCCTAAATAATTATCAAAGATCATATAATTTGATTATTTTTATTTATTTAATTATAAGTATATTTACTGCTGAATGTAGAAGTATAAAAATAATGTATAATAAATAATATATTTCCATAATTTCCTTCAACAAACAAAAAATAAAAAACAAACGTAATATTAAAACAAACATAAATAATAACTGAAATAGAATAATTAAATTTTAATCAAAATATCGTAAATAATTATAATTAAAATATCATAAATAAATTATAATCAAAATATCATAAATAAATTATAATTAAATATCATAAATAAATAATAATTAAAATAGAATAAATAAATTATAATCAAAACAACATGAATAAATTATAATTAAAATATCATAAATAAACTATAATAGAAATATCATAAAAAATAATAATCAAAATATCATAAATAAATTATAATCAAAATATCATAAATAAATTATAATCAAAATATCATAAATAAATTATAATTAAATATCATAAATAAATAATAATTAAAATAGAATAAATAAATTATAATCAAAACAACATGAATAAATTATAATTAAAATATCATAAATAAACTATAATAGAAATATCATAAAAAATAATAATCAAAATATCATAAATAAATTATAATCAAAATATCATAAATAAATTATAATCAAAATATCATAAATAAATTATAATTAAATATCATAAATAAATAATAATTAAAATAGAATAAATAAATTATAATCAAAACAACATGAATAAATTATAATTAAAATATCATAAATAAACTATAATAGAAATATCATAAAAAATTATAATTAAAATATCATAAATAAATTATAATTAAAATATCATAAATAAATTATAATTAAAATATCATAAATAAATTATAATTAAAATATCACAAATAAATTATAATTAAAATTAAATTATAGTTTAAATTCAAGCAGTAAAATATAAAATCCCAGTAAAAATTACCATAACTATCAATTAATTATTAAATTAAATGAAAAACAAATTAATAAATGAAATATATATACACAAAATATCAGAATCATTCCAATATCTATATATCATTCTTACCTATTTAGCATCAATTAAAACTGTTTACATCCCAGGCAAGAAGATTCGATTCCTGGGATATTAATGGAATATCCCAGGGATAGAACCCTCTTACCAAGGATATATTGTGAATCACACACATTGTATGTTTTCAATTATAGAAGCTTTTGCTACATCTAATAACTGTCATTAATTCTATTATAACTCTATTGTCCAATTTCCATATTAATGCAATTTCAGCACCCGGGGGAAAGAGGGTGCCCCCCCCCCCTCAATGTTATTTGAAGGGAGGGAGGGGGCTTCAAATGATATTAGAAGTTTTTTCGATTTCTTGAATACGTTCGTCAAAGACAGACAGATTGAATTGCTGAGGAAAGCTTGGGGAGTTATGGGGTTATTCTGGGGTATGGGGGGAGTTATGGGGTTATTCTGGGGTATGGGGGGAGTTATGGGGTTATTCTGGGGTATGGGGGGAGTTATGGGGTTATTCTGGGGTATGGGGGGAGTTATGGAGTTATTCTGGGGTATGGGAGGAGTTATGGGGTTATTCTGGGGTATGGGAGGAGTTATGGGGTTATTCTGGGGTATGGGGGGAGTTATGGAGTTATTCTGGGGTATGGGAGTTATGGGGTTATTCTGGGGTATGGGAGGAGTTATGGGGTTATTCTGGGGTATGGGGGGAGTTGTGGGGTTATTCTGGGGTATGGGAGGAGTTATGAGGTTATTCCTGGTTTATAGACATAATACTTAGAATTATTTTCAGATCAATTAGATATATTATAATAAGATATAAAATTCTACTTCTTAAAATGAACCGCACAAAAATATCATAACAATTTTCTCCATATATCAGTAACTGTTTAATTGATCTTCCAACAGTTATGAACTGCTATGTACTATCACACACATAATTACCATCACCCATAGAGTGACCACTATGTTTATCATGATTACAATTTGTTAAGTATATTATTCGTATTGTTTCATTTAATTTGAAAGTAGTACTCTGACTTCTTCTGCAGATAGTACATAGGATGTTATCACAGTAAATAGTTAGTAAGTTATTGAAGGCAAAGAGTAGTAAATATTGCAGTACAGTATATAGCATAGTTGCCGACACTGAATGTGTTAAACTAATAATTATATATCTAACACTTATAGTCTTTACTTATTCTGCTTATAGCAATTTGTTTGAATATTTAGTATTTACACTATTATATGTAGAAAGAGGGCACTTGTAGAGCGCATACCTTCTTCGCTGTTACACGCTGTTGTTCATATTGACCTTTTCGTGACGTTGACCTTTGACCAAGTCGCTCCCAAAATCTAACCAAATGGTTACTGTATATTAAACAATCGTCCCACTAAATTTCAGACAATTTGGTTGAATACTTTTTGAGTTATAATAAGATTACAAATAAACAAATCAAACATAACCTTCTGCAATTTGAATGTACAAAGTATTCATGTGACCCCATTCGAAGTGTACATATATTTTCTATTGGTCCTGGCCCGTATATAAATATAGATCGTCGTTCAGACTTTTATTATTCCCTGCTGAACTTCTAGAGAAAAGTTTTGAATTGCCGATAAAAAAAATCTATTTCATCGAACATGAATGTCCTGGATTTGCCCCCCACTTCTCCCCTGGGGGTTGAAAACCTCCACCCCCCACTTCTTTTTCAATTGATATTTACATTTGAAGATGATCTATAATGGATACGATGTATCATGGATACGATGCATCATGGATACGATGCAACATGGATACGATGTATCATGGGTACGATATGTATCATGGATACGATGTATCATTGATACGATGTATCATAGGTACGATGTAAAATGGATACGATATCGAGGATACGATGTATCGTGGATACGATATAATTTGGATACGATATATCGTGGGTACGATGTATCGTGAATACGGTGTATAGTGGATACGATGTACCATGGATACGATCTGTATCATAGATACGATCTGTATCATAGATACGATCTGTATCATGGATACGATCTGTATCATGGATATGATCTGTATCATAGATACGATCAGTATCATGGATATGATCTGTATCATAGATACGATCTGTATCATGGATATGATCTGTATCATAGATACGATCTGTATCATGGATATGATCTGTATCATGTATATGATCTGTATCATGGAAATGATCTGTATCATGGATATGATCTGTATCATGGATATGATCTGTATCATGTATATGATCTGTATCATGGATATGATCTGTATCATGGATATGATCTGTATCATGTATATGATCTGTATCATGGATATGATCTGTATCATAGATACGATCAGTATCATGGATATGATCTGTATCATAGATACGATCTGTATCATGGATATGATCTGTATCATGGATATGATCTGTATCATGGATATGATCTGTATCATGTATATGATCTGTATCATGGATATGATCTGTATCGTGTATATGATCTGTATCATGGATATGATCTGTATCATAGATACGATCAGTATCATGGATATGATCTGTATCATAGATACGATCTGTATCATGGATATGATCTGTATCATGGATATGATCTGTATCATGGATATGATCTGTATCATGGATATGATCTGTATCATGGATATGATCTGTATCATGGATATGATCTGTATCATGGATATGATCTGTATCATGGATATGATCTGTATCATGTATATGATCTGTATCATGTATATGATCTGTATCATGTATATGACCTGTATCATGGATATGATCTGTATCATAGATACGATCAGTATCATGGATATGATCTGTATCATAGATACGATCTGTATCATGGATATGATCTGTATCATGGATATGATCTGTATCATGGATATGATCTGTATCATGTATATGATCTGTATCATAGATACGATCTGTATCATGGATATGATCTGTATCATAGATACGATCTGTATCATGGATATGATCTGTATCATGTATATGATCTGTATCATAGATACGATCTGTATCATGGATATGATCTGTATCATAGATACGATCTGTATCATGGATATGATCTGTATCATGGATATGATCTGTATCATAGATACGATCAGTATCATGGATATGATCTGTATCATAGATACGATCTGTATCATGGATATGATCTGTATCATGGATATGATCTGTATCATGGATATTATCTGTATCATGTATATGATCTGTATCATGGATATGATCTGTATCATGGATATGATCTGTATCATAGATACGATCTGTATCATGGATATGATCTGTATCATGGATATGAACTGTATCATGGATATGATCTGTATCATGGATATGATCTGTATCATAGATACGATCTGTATCATGGATATGATCTGTATCATAGATACGATCTGTATCATGGATATGATCTGTATCATGTATATGATCTGTATCATGGATATGATCTGTATCATAGATACGATCAGTATCATGGATATGATCTGTATCATGGATATGAACTGTATCATGGATATGATCTGTATCATGGATATGATCTGTATCATAGATACGATCTGTATCATGGATATGATCTGTATCATAGATACGATCTGTATCATGGATATGATCTGTATCATGTATATGATCTGTATCATGGAAATGATCTGTATCATGGATATGATCTGTATCATGGATATGATCTGTATCATGGATATGATCTGTATCATGTATATGATCTGTATCATGGATATGATCTGTATCATGGATATGATCTGTATCATGTATATGATCTGTATCATGGATATGATCTGTATCATAGATACGATCAGTATCATGGATATGATCTGTATCATGGATATGATCTGTATCATAGATATGATCAGTATCATGGATATGATCTGTATCATGGATATGAACTGTATCATGGATATGATCTGTATCATGGATATGATCTGTATCATAGATACGATCTGTATCATGGATATGATCTGTATCATAAATACGATCTGTATCATGGATATGATCTGTATCATGTATATGATCTGTATCATGGAAATGATCTGTATCATGGATATGATCTGTATCATGGATATGATCTGTATCATGGATATGATCTGTATCATGTATATGATCTGTATCATGGATATGATCTGTATCATGGATATGATCTGTATCATGTATATGATCTGTATCATGGATATGATCTGTATCATAGATACGATCAGTATCATGGATATGATCTGTATCATAGATACGATCTGTATCATGGATATAATCTGTATCATGGATATGATCTGTATCATGGATATGATCTGTATCATGGATATGATCTGTATCATGGATATGATCTGTATCATGGATATGATCTGTATCATGGATATGATCTGTATCATGGATATGATCTGTATCATGGATATGATCTGTATCATGGATATGATCTGTATCATGGATATGATCTGTATCATGGATATGATCTGTATCATGTATATGATCTGTATCATGTATATGATCTGTATCATGTATATGACCTGTATCATGGATATGATCTGTATCATAGATACGATCAGTATCATGGATATGATCTGTATCATAGATACGATCTGTATCATGGATATGATCTGTATCATGGATATGATCTGTATCATGGATATGATCTGTATCATAGATATGATCTGTATCATGTATACGATCAGTATCATGGATATGATCTGTATCATAGATACGATCTGTATCATGGATATGATCTGTATCATGGATATGATCTGTATCATGGATATGATCTGTATCATAGATATTATCTGTATCATGTATATGATCTGTATCATGGATATGATCTGTATCATGGATATGATCTGTATCATAGATACGATCTGTATCATGGATATGATCTGTATCATGGATATGATCTGTATCATGGATATGATCTGTATCATGGATATGATCTGTATCATAGATACGATCTGTATCATGGATATGATCTGTATCATAGATACGATCTGTATCATGGATATGATCTGTATCATGTATATGATCTGTATCATGGATATGATCTGTTCATGGATATGATCTGTATCATGGATATGATCTGTATCATGGATATGATCTGTATCATGGATATGATCTGTATCATGGATATGATCTGTATCATGGATATGATCTGTATCATGGATATGATCTGTATCATGGATATGATCTGTATCATAGATACGATCAGTATCATGGATATGATCTGTATCATAGATACGATCTGTATCATGGATATGATCTGTATCATGGATATGATCTGTATCATGGATATGATCTGTATCATGTATATGATCTGTATCATGGATATGATCTGTATCATGGATATGATCTGTATCATGTATATGATCTGTATCATAGATATGATCTGTATCATAGATACGATCTGTATCATGGATATGATCTGTATCATGGATATGATCTGTATCATGGATATGATCTGTATCATGGACACGATGTATCATGAATACAGTTCTTTAGCATCACTCTGTATCCTAGATACCAATAACGAAATCGTAACAGGAAAATTAGTAAAATAAACAAAGTGTATTTTTATTGTTTACAATCTGTTTATTTATTTTGTTTTTTTTATTTACACTATTAAAACAACCTTGAAAATATTGTTTATTTTTACAACCTTTTCAAGTACGTTATTAATAAATATGAGGGAGCTTATATATCTAAATATATAAGCTATTATATTCTGCCCCCCTCCCTCTTTTCATTGTTATAAGGGGGTTCAGGGGGTCGGGGGGAGAATGGAGGGGGGGGGTCTTTCAAATTTATTTCACGTAAGTTCACGGATGATTTCGCCATTGAATATTTGCAAGCATCCAACCGATAGGCCTAGTCTCCAAAATAGGAAAACTTATTTCGCAAACTTGGCATTATTTTTTTATGCGAAAAATATAATATATTAAATAATTGATTATCTCATTGATTTGGTATAAAAATAATATTAAATTTAAAAGATGGTGAGAAAGGATGTATTATACATACTGTATACATGTATTTAAACTTATTCTATATACTTATATTAAGGGTAAGCTCCTAGTTATTGGACGGTTGTAAAGGAAAATAAGTTTTAAAACTTAAAGAAAACTGTACAATTATCATTTTAATATAACTTTTATTTATAATATCAAAACTTACATTATTATCAGTCCAAAATAAATATTCCAGTACTGAACTGCTTTATATCAATATTAAAAGCACTTATTAACATTTAGTTTATGTCCCGTGCATGCGATATGAGGAATATTTAACATACCCCCCCCCCTCCCCCACATCGTAAATAGTACGGCTAATGTTGCCGTTATTGCCCGTCATAGTTACGATAAGAACGGCAAAGAATTTACGGGCAGATAGAGACAGTAAAGAGATAGAGAGACAGTAAAGAGATACAGAGACAGTAAAAAGATAGAGAGACATTAAAGAGATAGAGAGACAGTAAAAAGATAGAGAGACATTAAAGAGATAGAGAGACAGTAAAAAGATAGAGACAGTAAAGAGATAGAGAGACAGTAAAAAGATAGAGAGACAGTAAAGAGATACAGAGACAGTAAAGAGATAGAGAGACAGTAAAGAGATACAGAGACAGTAAAAAGATAGAGTGACATTAAAGAGATAGAGAGACAGTAAAAAGATAGAGAGACATTAAAGAGATAGAGAGACAGTAAAAAGATAGAGACAGTAAAGAGATAGAGAGACAGTAAAAAGATAGAGAGACAGTAAAGAGATAGAGAGACAGTAAAGAGATACAGAGACAGTAAAGAGATACAGAGACAGTAAAGAGATACTGAGACAGTAAAGAGATACAGTAAAGGGAGAGAGAGTAAAGTAAATAAAAGTTAAATCATCTTTAATTATTCCTTTTAATTTTCTCGTTGTGAGTGTGAGTTCGAATCGGTGTGAGTGGCTTCAAGTGTCCTAAAACCACAACACGATCATTAGGGATGTTTTTGCAGAGACTTTTTACTGTCATTACTGAATGGTGGATGGGACATGTTCTGAGTTATCGAACACCTCCATATTGACGATCAAATGGGAAAAAATATAATTGAAATACAAGTTAATTACTTATTTTTTTCTAATAAGAGCCAAAATACAACAGTTCGGGGACTAGGGGACACGCCCCCTTCTCTTCCATTCACCACAGACAGCTTCAGGATAGAGAACAAAGTTCTCCATAAATGTTTATCATTTAATTCTTTTAAGATCTATGAAGACCCACAAAAATATTTAAGAAAATATTCTCGGACGTATATTTATCAATTAATTCCTTCTTGTTCACTTGTCTACTAAATACAGAAGACTGAGCACATGTTAATAAACATTGCATGGGTAACTGGAATAAAAATATAGTTGCACAAGATTATCAAGAAATATGCTATTAACTTGATTTATCTTCGATCTTAAGTGTATAATTAATGTTATATGAATTATATTCTCAATTGTTTTACATGGAACCAAACAGTATCAAGAAATAAAAAATAATTATAAAAGTTGAAGAAAAATTATTATATATTTCATCTCATATGATCGAAAATGTGAAACTGTTCCATAACTCGGAACTTACCCAATATTTGGAAATGTTTCACTCGAAATAAGTTTAATGATAAAAGTATTTTATTTCAATATCTTAATTCACTTTTCCCATGTTATTCACTTGTGTATTACCTCTGCGTGAATGTCTGCACAGTTGTGATTAGTAATTACCTACAAAATGCTACCATTAGATACACTGAGTTATTTTAAGGTTATTTAGAGAGTTGACTCTTTTATTTACCTCTTATCAGGTAATTAGAAACTAATTAGCGTTAGAAAAAGAAAAGACGACCAAACAGAAAAGAAAAAGAGGATTAGATTGCATCTTATGAAACGTACTGTTAAATCATCGTCTAAGAGGAATTTCTAAATCATCATCTAAAAGGAACTTCTAAATCATCATCTAAAAAGAACTTCTAAATCATCTTCCAAAAAGAATTTCTAAATCATCTTCTAAAAAGAACATCTGAATAGTCTTCTAGAAAGTACTTATAAATCATCTTCTAAAAAGAACATCTAAATAGTCTTCTATAAAGTACTTCTAAATCATCTTCTAAAAAGAACATCTAAATAGTCTTATAAAAAGTACTTCTAAATCATCTTCTAAAAAGAACATCTAAATAGTCTTCTATAAAGTACTTCTAAATCATCTTCTAAAAAGAACATCTAAATAGTCTTATAAAAAGTACTTCTAAATCATCTTCTAAAAAGAACATCTAAATAGTCTTCTATAAAGTACTTCTAAATCATCTTCTAAAAAGAACATCTAAATAGTCTTATAAAAAGTACTTCTAAATCATCTTCTAAAAAGAACATCTAAATAGTCTTCTATAAAGTACTTCTAAATCATCTTCTAAAAAGAACATCTAAATAGTCTTCTAGACAGTACTTCTAAATCATCTTCTAAAAAGATAGTATTTGTAAATAATTCACATCCGAATAATTGTTATTGTCATCCAAAATGATATATTAGAAAAAGTATGTAATAATTATCATAGATAACTTAAATTTTAATTGGTACCAACATGGTTAATAAACAGGTTATACTTTATTGAACTGATATCAGAATAATTTCCTATCCATGCTATCACCTGCTTCAAAGCGTAATGATAAATTTTTAATGTGACGGACAGACAGACAGAAGACAATTATAACAAAAATGAATATATATCATATATGTACATATATATACCAATAATATAATAATAAACTAGATTTCGTGCACTTGGTAGAGGGCATACATTCGCCCCCGCTTATAAATGACCTTGAACACAACCTTTGACCCGTTCGCTTCCAAAATTCAATAAACTGGTTCCTGGAAAATGACCATTCGTCCCACGAAATATCATGTAATATGGTTGAATACTTTTGATAAATGACCTTGACCTTTAACTGAATCGCTCCCAAAATTCTAACAAACGGTTCCTGGACATTAGCCAATCGTCCCACTAAGTTACAGACAATTTGATAAATACTTTTTGAGTTGTAGAATTATAAATTGACTTGACCTTGATCTTTGACTTTTAACCCGATCTCTCCCAAAATCTAACCAAATGGTTCTTTTACATTGGCCAATGGTCATACAAAGTTTCATGCAATATGGTTCAATACTTTTTTAGCTATAAATAACATCGACCTTTGACCGCATCACTTCCAAAATTCTACCAGATGGTTGCTGGAAAATAATAAATGGTACAATTGAATTTCAGGCAATTTGGTTGATTACTTTTTCAGTTAAGCGAATAACAAGATGATAAATAAATGCAGTGTAAAATAGAACCTTTCCGCATTCTGCGAAGGTAAAAATAGGAATAAATTCCAAGTACTCAAAGTCACTGACTGAATGTAGATGATTTACCACCATGAACGGTGATACAAAAATAGGAAGAATGTACGATCTGTTATCACATTACTCACATATCCAACTTCAAATATTTTCAGGAAGGTTAGTAATTCTACTGATGACTTACTGCCAAGCTTACCTACTATGAGTAACTAAAGTATTTTCATGAGCAAAAGATAAACCTTATATTCAAATAAAAGGATTGTGATTATACTAGATAGTGATTATACTAGATAGTGATTATACTAGATACTGATTGTACTAGATAGTGATTATACTAGATAGTGATTATACTAGATAGTGATTATACTAGTTAGTGATTATACTAGATAGTGATTATACTAGATAGTGATTATACTAGATAGTGATTATACTAGATAGTGATTATACTAGATAGTGATTAAACTAGATAGTGATTATACTAGATAGTGAGTGATTATACTAGATAGTGATTATACTAGATAGTGATTATACTAGATAATGATTATACTAGATAGTGATTATACTAGATAGTGATTATACTAGATAGTGATTATACTAGATAGTGATTATACTAAATAGTGATTATACTAAATAGTGATCATACTAAATAGTGATTATACTAGATAGTGAGTGATTATACTAGATAGTGATTATACTAGATAGTGATTATACTAGATAGTGATTATACTAGATAGTGATTATACTAGATAGTGATTATACTAGATAGTGATTATACTAAATAGTGATTATACTAGATAGTGAGTGATTATACAAGATAGTGATTATACTAGATAGTGATTATACTAGATAGTGATTATACTAGATAGTGAGTGATTATACTAGATAGTGATTATACTAGATAGTGAGTGATTATACTAGATAGTGATTATACTAGATAGTGATTATACTAGATAGTAATTATACTAGATAGTGATTATACTAGATAGTGATTATACTAGATAGTGATTATACTAGATAGTGATTATACTAGATAGTGATTATACTAGATAGTGATTATACTAGATAATGATTATACTAGATAGTGATTATACTAGATAGTGATTATACTAGATAGTGATTATACTAGATAGTGAGTGATTATACTAGATAGTGATTATACTAGATAGTGATTATACTAGATAGTGAGTGATTATACTAGATAGTGATTATACTAGATAGTGATTATACTAGATAGTGATTATACTAGATAGTGATTATACTAGATAGTGATTATACTAGATAGTGATTATACTAGATAGTGATTATACTAAATAGTGATTATACTAGATAGTGAGTGATTATACAAGATAGTGATTATACTAGATAGTGATTATACTAGATAGTGATTATACTAGATAGTGAGTGATTATACTAGATAGTGATTATACTAGATAGTGAGTGATTATACTAGATAGTGATTATACTAGATAGTGATTATACTAGATAGTAATTATACTAGATAGTGATTATACTAGATAGTGATTATACTAGATAGTGATTATACTAGATAGTGATTATACTAGATAGTGATTATACTAGATAGTGATTATACTAGATAATGATTATACTAGATAGTGATTATACTAGATAGTGATTATACTAGATAGTGATTATACTAGATAGTGAGTGATTATACTAGATAGTGATTATACTAGATAGTGAGTGATTATACTAGATAGTGATTATACTAGATAGTGAGTGATTATACTAGATAGTGATTATACTAGATAGTGATTATACTAGATAGTGATTATACTAGATAGTGATTATACTAGATAGTAATTATACTAGATAGTGATTATACTAGATAGTGATTATACTAGATAGTGATTATACTAGATAGTGATTATACTAGATAATGATTATACTAGATAGTGATTATACTAGATAGTGATTATACTAGATAGTGATTATACTAGATAGTGAGTGATTATATTAGATAGTGATTATACTAGATAGTGATTATACTAGATAGTGATTATACTAGATAGTAATTATACTAGATAGTGATTATACTAGATAATGATTATACTAGATAGTGATTATACTAGATAGTGATTATACTAGATAGTGATTATACTAGATAGTGATTATACTAGATAGTGATTATACTAGATAGTGATTATACTAGATAGTGATTATACTAGATAGTAATTATACTAGATAGTGATTATACTAAATAGTGATTATACTAGATAGTGATTATACTAGATAGCAATTATACTAGATAGTGATTATACTAGATAGTGATTATACTAGATAGTGATTATACTAGATAGTGATTATACTAGATAGTGATTATACTAAATAGTGATTATACTAAATAGTGATCATACTAAATAGTGATTATACTAGATAGTGATTATACTAGATAGTGATTATACTAGATAGTGATTATACTAGATAGTGATTATACTAAATAGTGATTATACTAGATATTGATTATACTATATAGTGATTATACTAGATAGTGATTATACTAGATAGTGATTAAACTAGATAGTGATTATACTAGATAGTGATTATACTATATAGTGATTATACTAGATAGTGAGTGATTATACTAGATAGTGATTATACTAGATAGTGATTATACTAGATAGTGAGTGATTATACTAGATAGTGATTATACTAGATAGTGAGTGATTATACTAGATAGTGATTATACTAGATAGTGATTATACTAGATAGTGATTATACTAGATAGTGATTATACTAGATAGTTATTATACTAGATAGTGATTATACTAGATAGTGATTATACTAGATAGTGATTATACTAGATAGTGATTATACTAGATAGTGATTATACTAGATAGTGATTATACTAGATAGTGATTATACTAGATAGTGAGTGATTATACTAGATAGTGATTATACTAGATAGTGATTATACTAGATAGTGATTATACTAGATAGTGATTATACTAGATAGTGATTATACTAGATAATGATTATACTAGATAGTGATTATACTAGATAGTGATTATACTAGATAGTGAGTGATTATATTAGATAGTGATTATACTAGATAGTGATTATACTAGATAGTGATTATACTAGATAGTGATTATACTAGATAGTGATTATACTAGATAGTGATTATACTAGATAATGATTATACTAGATAGTGATTATACTAGATAGTGATTATACTAGATAGTGATTATACTAGATAGTGATTATACTAGATAGTGATTATACTAGATAGTGATTATACTAGATAGTGATTATACTAGATAGTAATTATACTAGATAGTGATTATACTAAATAGTGATTATACTAGATAGTGATTATACTAGATAGTGATTATACTAGATAGTGATTAAACTAGATAGTGATTATACTAGATAGTGAGTGATTATACTAGATAGTGATTATACTAGATAGTGATTATACTAGATAATGATTATACTAGATAGTGATTATACTAGATAGTGATTATACTAGATAGTGATTATACTAGATAGTGATTATACTAAATAGTGATTATACTAAATAGTGATCATACTAAATAGTGATTATACTAGATAGTGAGTGATTATACTAGATAGTGATTATACTAGATAGTGATTATACTAGATAGTGATTATACTAGATAGTGATTATACTAGATAGTGATTATACTAGATAGAGATTATACTAAATAGTGATTATACTAGATAGTGAGTGATTATACAAGATAGTGATTATACTAGATAGTGATTATACTAGATAGTGATTATACTAGATAGTGAGTGATTATACTAGATAGTGATTATACTAGATAGTGAGTGATTATACTAGATAGTGATTATACTAGATAGTGATTATACTAGATAGTAATTATACTAGATAGTGATTATACTAGATAGTGATTATACTAGATAGTGATTATACTAGATAGTGATTATACTAGATAGTGATTATACTAGATAGTGATTATACTAGATAATGATTATACTAGATAGTGATTATACTAGATAGTGATTATACTAGATAGTGATTATACTAGATAGTGAGTGATTATACTAGATAGTGATTATACTAGATAGTGATTATACTAGATAGTGAGTGATTATACTAGATAGTGATTATACTAGATAGTGATTATACTAGATAGTGATTATACTAGATAGTGATTATACTAGATAGTGATTATACTAGATAGTGATTATACTAGATAGTGATTATACTAAATAGTGATTATACTAGATAGTGAGTGATTATACAAGATAGTGATTATACTAGATAGTGATTATACTAGATAGTGATTATACTAGATAGTGAGTGATTATACTAGATAGTGATTATACTAGATAGTGAGTGATTATACTAGATAGTGATTATACTAGATAGTGATTATACTAGATAGTAATTATACTAGATAGTGATTATACTAGATAGTGATTATACTAGATAGTGATTATACTAGATAGTGATTATACTAGATAGTGATTATACTAGATAGTGATTATACTAGATAATGATTATACTAGATAGTGATTATACTAGATAGTGATTATACTAGATAGTGATTATACTAGATAGTGAGTGATTATACTAGATAGTGATTATACTAGATAGTGATTATACTAGATAGTGAGTGATTATACTAGATAGTGAGTGATTATACTAGATAGTGAGTGATTATACTAGATAGTGATTATACTAGATAGTGATTATACTAGATAGTGATTATACTAGATAGTAATTATACTAGATAGTGATTATACTAGATAGTGATTATACTAGATAGTGATTATACTAGATAGTGATTATACTAGATAATGATTATACTAGATAGTGATTATACTAGATAGTGATTATACTAGATAGTGATTATACTAGATAGTGAGTGATTATATTAGATAGTGATTATACTAGATAGTGATTATACTAGATAGTGATTATACTAGATAGTAATTATACTAGATAGTGATTATACTAGATAATGATTATACTAGATAGTGATTATACTAGATAGTGATTATACTAGATAGTGATTATACTAGATAGTGATTATACTAGATAGTGATTATACTAGATAGTGATTATACTAGATAGTGATTATACTAGATAGTAATTATACTAGATAGTGATTATACTAAATAGTGATTATACTAGATAGTGATTATACTAGATAGCAATTATACTAGATAGTGATTATACTAGATAGTGATTATACTAGATAGTGATTATACTAGATAGTGATTATACTAGATAGTGATTATACTAAATAGTGATTATACTAAATAGTGATCATACTAAATAGTGATTATACTAGATAGTGATTATACTAGATAGTGATTATACTAGATAGTGATTATACTAGATAGTGATTATACTAAATAGTGATTATACTAGATATTGATTATACTATATAGTGATTATACTAGATAGTGATTATACTAGATAGTGATTATACTAGATAGTGATTATACTAGATAGTGATTATACTATATAGTGATTATACTAGATAGTGAGTGATTATACTAGATAGTGATTATACTAGATAGTGATTATACTAGATAGTGATTATACTAGATAGTGAGTGATTATACTAGATAGTGATTATACTAGATAGTGAGTGATTATACTAGATAGTGATTATACTAGATAGTGATTATACTAGATAGTGATTATACTAGATAGTGATTATACTAGATAGTTATTATACTAGATAGTGATTATACTAGATAGTGATTATACTAGATAGTGATTATACTAGATAGTGATTATACTAGATAGTGATTATACTAGATAGTGATTATACTAGATAGTGATTATACTAGATAGTGAGTGATTATACTAGATAGTGATTATACTAGATAGTGATTATACTAGATAGTGATTATACTAGATAGTGATTATACTAGATAGTGATTATACTAAATAGTGATTATACTAGATAGTGATTATACTAGATAATGATTATACTAGATAGTGATTATACTAGATAGTGATTATACTAGATAGTGAGTGATTATATTAGATAGTGATTATACTAGATAGTGATTATACTAGATAGTGATTATACTAGATAGTGATTATACTAGATAGTGATTATACTAGATAGTGATTATACTAGATAATGATTATACTAGATAGTGATTATACTAGATAGTGATTATACTAGATAGTGATTATACTAGATAGTGATTATACTAGATAGTGATTATACTAGATAGTGATTATACTAGATAGTGATTATACTAGATAGTGATTATACTAGATAGTAATTATACTAGATAGTGATTATACTAGATAGTGATTATACTAGATAGTGATTATACTAAATAGTGATTATACTAAATAGTGATCATACTAAATAGTGATTATACTAGATAGTGATTATACTAGATAGTGATTATACTAGATAGTGATTATACTAGATAGTGATTATACTAAATAGTGATTATACTAGATATTGATTATACTAGATAGTGATTATACTAGATAGTGATTATACTAGATAGTGATTATACTAGATAGTGATTATACTAAATAGTGATTATACTAAATAGTGATCATACTAAATAGTGATTATACTAGATAGTGATTATACTAGATAGTGATTATACTAGATAGTGATTATACTAGATAGTGATTATACTAAATAGTGATTATACTAGATATTGATTATACTATATAGTGATTATACTAGATAGTGATTATACTAGATAGTGATTATACTAGATAGTGATTATACTAGATAGTGATTATACTATATAGTGATTATACTAGATAGTGATTTTACTAGATAGTGAATATACTAAATAGTGATTATACTAGATAGTGATTATACTAGATAGTGATTATACTAGATAGTGATTATACTAGATAGTGATTATACTAGATAGTGATTATACTAGATAGTGATTATACTAGATAGTGATTATACTAGATAATGATTATACTAAATAGTGATTATACTAGATAGTGATTATACTAGATAGTGATTATACTAAATAGTGATTATACTAGATAGTGATTATACTAGATAGTGATTATACTAGATAGTGATTATACTAGATAGTGATTATACTAGATAGTGATTATACTAAATAGTGATTATACTAAATAGTGATCATACTAAATAGTGATTATACTAGATAGTGATTATACTAGATAGTGATTATACTAGATAGCGATTATACTAGATAGTGATTATACTAGATAGTGATTATACTAAATAGTGATTATACTAGATATTGATTATACTATATAGTGATTATACTAGATAGTGATTATACTAGATAGTGATTATACTAGATAGTGATTATACTAAATAGTGATTATACTAAATAGTAATTATACTAGATAGTGATTATACTAGATAGTGATTATACTAGATAGTGATTATACTAGATAGTGATTATACTAGATAGTGATTATACTAGATAGTGATTATACTAGATAGTGATTATACTAAATAGTGATTATACTAAATAGTAATTATACTAGATAGTGATTATACTAGATAGTGATTATACTAGATAGTGATTATACTAGATAGTGATTATACTAGATAGTGATTATACTAAATAGTGATTATACTAAATAGTAATTATACTAGATAGTGATTATACTAGATAGTGATTATACTAGATAGTGATTATACTAAATAGTGATTATACTAAATAGTAATTATACTAGATAGTGATTATACTAAATAGTAATTGTACTAGATAGTGATTATACTATATAGTGATTATACTAGATAGTGATTATACTAAATAGTGATTATACTAGATAGTGATTATACTAGATAGTGATTATACTAGATAGTGATTATACTAGATAGTGATTATACTAAATAGTGATTATACTAAATAGTAATCATACTAGATAGTGATTTTTTTAAATTGACATTAGGCTGCACAGCTGGACTTGTAACAATTATCTCTCTCTTAGTGAAAAGAAATCTTTGATTTGTTTCTCTCAAATTGTATCTTTTCTGTTGAAAAAATATTATTGCACAAAGTTTAGTACGTCCCTGATATCTTCTTTGAAAGCTGCTTTAAATTCCTTGGTGTATAAAATTTCTATTGAATCAACGTTCCATTTCAATTGAAACCCCGTTATTTTAACAGGAAGGTACACTAGTACGTTAATGATTAATCACAGAGTTGATAAAACACATAAATCCTGTGATCGCTAAACTGTCGAAAGAGAATAGTCAGGGCTATAACCAATTCCCATTGTTCTGAAGAGGGTTGTGACAATAGGCGTTTAAAATCATAGATCCTGAAAATATTATAGACGGATTCAATTATAGGCTATTGGATCGTTCTAAACCAGCGGTATATAGTATTCGATACCACTTCATTTCGTTTCGCCTATGATGTTCTTAAGATCAATGATTTTAAGTGCATATTGTCACAACCCTAATTATGAACCCTCTGCTGCTCTTTTCAAAAGATTTGAGATTTTGAACCAAAAGGTTATGTACAAGTACCATCTTGTGATTTATATATTTAAGTTGCATAGCACTGGCCGTACTGATTCTTATGATACACGACATCGATATTTACCTCAGGTGTCACTCCTACGTCTCGCTTTACGTCAAAATGTGTTCAAAGCTTTGAAATTTATCACCCGAATCATTTAGTGAAAGAGTTAATATTTATCTATAATTAGATGAGAAAATAAGAACTACTTGATAAGTTTGAACAATAGTAATTAGACTTGTGCTTCTCTTATTCTGGTGTTTTATGTATTGTTCAGTAATTAATTATTAATGTATGAATTAGAGTAGCTGAAATCTAAGTTAATATGAGTTTATTTAAACTCAACGTTGAAGGTTTTATCCGGTTTCAAGTTTTCTGATGAAACCTTCAACGTTGAGTTTAAATAACCTCATAATAACATGGAGTTGAGTTTGAATCTTTTCTTGGGTTATCTTTTCTGTAGCACTTCTAAGTGCTACCGAATATCTTCGAGTAGTGAGAAAGGTTCTCTGAAAGTACATTTGGATTTTTAAATATAAGACCCACAAAATATTTTTAACATAATTAAAATTAAGAATAACATAAAATATATATCAATTCTTGTTTACTTGTCTACTAGCTACAGAAGACTGAGCACATCTTAATAAACATTGCATGGGTAACTGCAACAAAAATATTGTACAAAATTATCTTGAGATATGCTAAAAACTTACTTTATTTTCGATCTTATAAGGAAAAAGTGTATAATTATTGTTAGATAAAACATATTTTCAATTCAATTTAACTGGTATCCTTGATACCAAGAGGTATCAAGGATACCAGTTAAAAAAAATTGAAGAATATTAATTTTATTATGTACTTAAATCTTGATGATCGAAAGTGTAAGACTGTTCAATAACTCGGGTCTTACTAAATTTTGGGGAATGTTACTATCGAAATAAGTTTAATGATATTTACCTTCGCAAATTTGCGGAAGGTTATATTTTACCTGAAATATATTTATTTCTCACCTTGTTACAACTCAAATGTATTGAACCATATTGCCTGAAATTTGGTGGGACGATTGGTCAATGTCCAGGAACCATCTGGTAAAATTTTGAAAACGATCCAGTCAAAGGTCAAGGTAAATTTATAACTCAAGTATTATTGAATGGTCAAGGTCATTTATAAGCAGCGGCGAAGGTATGCACTTTACCGAGTGCACGTAATCTAGTTATATTGTATTTCAATATCTTAATTCACTTTTTCCCATGTTATTCACTTGTGTATTACCTCTGCGTGAATGTCTGCACAGTTGTGATTGGTAATTACCTACAAAATGCTACCATTAGATACACTGAGTTATTTTAAGGTTATTTAGAGAGTTGAACTCTTTTATTTACCTCTTATCAGGTAATTAGAAACTAATTAGCGTTAGAAAAAGAATAGACGACCAAACAGAAAAGAAAAAGAGGATTAGATTGCATCTTATGAAACGTACTGTTAAATCATCGTCTGAGAGGAATTTCTAAATTATCATCTAAAAGGAACTTCTAAATCATATTCTTGAAATTACTTCTAAATCATCATCTAAAGATAACATCTAAAACATCTTCTGAGAAGAACATCTGAATCATCATCTAAAATGTACTTCTAAATTATCATCTAAAAGAACTTCTAAATCATCTTCTAAGAGGATTTTCTAA
This sequence comes from Caprella mutica, assembly GCA_947561585.1. Taxonomy (NCBI): domain Eukaryota; kingdom Metazoa; phylum Arthropoda; class Malacostraca; order Amphipoda; family Caprellidae; genus Caprella; species Caprella mutica. The sequence goes on from CANNZV010002994.1 coordinate 43,835, forward strand.
ATTATATTCTAAATGGAACTTCTATGTTATCTTCTATCTTCTAATATTTTATTTGCATGGAAGAAAGTTATACACCTACATAATTGCACTATAGATATGATATATATGTACTACATAGTATATATGTTTCTCTATATATGGTATATTCTGAGTTATTTGACGGTTCCATAATATTTTTCATATAAGAAAAATGTATGATATAATTAATATTTAAACTTTAAATTTAATTTGTATCCATGATACTGCAGATACCATGGATACGTATCATTATATGTTTTATTAAACTGATATCAGAATAACTTAGTATCCATGCTACAAGCTGCTTGACAAGCGTATTATTAGGTTAGTGTGACGGACAGACAGAAGTCCATTCTATTAAATAGTAAAACATGTGTAGGAAACGCTTAATGAATTATTATGAGTAACAAAATCCAAATCTATTTTCCTAACTCTAAGTCACTGACTGAATGTAGATGATTTACCACCATGAATGGTGATACAAAGATATTAATATACTCAAGTAAGGCAGATTATTTCAACCCTTACAACTCAAAATATTTTTAGTTAGCTTACTAATTCTACTGATGACTTCTTCCAAGTTTACCAGGTATGGGTAACTAAAGTATTTTCAGTATTAAGAGATAAACCAAATTAAAATAAAAGGAATGTGATTTTACTAGAAGAGTAAATGGGACAAATAGGTATAAATGGGACAACTAGGAGTAAATGGGACAAATAGGTGTAAATGGTACAAATAGGTGTAAATGATACAAATAGGTGTAAATGGTACAAATAGGTATAAATGGGACAAATAGGTGAAAATGGGACAAATAGGAGTAAATGGGACATACAGGTGTAAATGGGACAAAGAGGTGTAAATAAGACTAAGAGGTGTAAATGGGACAAATAAGTGTAAATGATACATATAGGTGTAAATGGGACAAATAGATGCAAATGGTACAAATAGGTGTAATTGGGACAAAAAGGGGTAATTGGGACAAATAGGTTTAAATGGGACAAATAGGTGTAAATGGGACAAATAGGAGTAAATGGGACATATAGGTGTAAATTGGACTAATAGGTGTAAATGGGACAAATAGGTGTAAATGGGACAAATAGGTGTAAATGATACATATAGGTGTAAATGGGACAAATAGGTGTGAATGGGACAATTAGGTGGAATGTGGGACATATAGGTGTAAATGGGACAAATTGGTGTAAATGTGACAAATAGGTGTAAATGGGAAAAATAGATGTAAATGGGACAAATAGATGTAAATATTTCAAATAGGTGTAAATGGGACTAATAGGTACAAATGGGACTAATAGGTTTAAGTGTTCCAAATAGGTGTAAATGGGACAAATAATTACAAATGGGACTAATAGGTGTAAATGTTTCGAATAGATGTAATTGGAACAAATAGATTTAAATGGGACAAATAGGTGTAATTGGGACAAATAGGAGTAAATGGGATATATATAGGTGTAAATGGAACAAGTAGATGTAAAAGGGACAAATAGGTGTAAATGGGACAAAAAGGTGTAAGTGGGACAAATAGGTGTAAATGGGACAAATAGGTGTAAATGGAACAAATAGGTGTAAATGGGACAAAAAGGTGTAAATTGGGACAAATAGGTGTAAATGGGACAAATATATGTGTAAATGGGACAAATAGGTGTAAATGGGACAAATAGGTGTAAATGGGACAAATAGGTGTAAATGGGACAAATAGGTGTTAATGGGACAAATAGGTGTAAATGGGACAAATAGGTGTAAATGGGACAAATAGGTGTAAATGGGACAAATAGGTGTAAATGGGACAAATAGGTGAAAATGGGACAAATAGGAGTAAAACTCAGTCACCAAAGTATTAGCAACTATCATCAATTAATTAGCTGATATTATTTATTTATATTTGTGTTCGAATTTATCCTGACGTCATTACTAAATTAGTAAATTTGTTGAACTAGTCATATTTATTATATGAATTATTATGCATATAGTATTTATACATATATTATTATACCTACGTTAATATGATATATGATACTGATATTTTAGATGTGTAATACTTAGCGCAACATTTAAATTGAGGTATTCGAACAAAAATTCACAAAGAAAAAATTTAAAAGAATAATTATAAATTCTTTTTAAGAGAAATTTTAAACACTTGTAAATAAATGAAATATTACATTATTCTCATTTTTCTCGTTGTGACGTGTGAGTGTGTGTTCGAATCGGTGTGAGTGGCTTCAAGTGTCCTAAAACCACAACACGATCATTAGGGATGTTTTTGCAGAGACTTTTTGCTGTAATTACTGCATGGTGGATGGGACATGTTCTGAGTTATCGAACACCTCCATATTGACGATCAAATGGGGAAAAATATAATTTAACTCCTTATTTTAATCATTATCCATGATACCTGCAGATATCATGGAAATTAATTATAATTAACTTTAATTTTAATTAACAATAGGTATAATTAACAATAATTATACATATTTTCCTCATATGTAATCGAAAATATCCAGCGATCCGATAACTAAGAACTTACCCTGTACAAGTATAAATAAAGCATTTCAATATATTTGTTGCAGTTACCCATGCAATGTTTATTAACATGTGCTCAGTCTCCTGTAGGTAGTAGACAAGTGAACAAAAAGAAATTAATTGGTAAATATACGTCCGAGAATGTTTTCTTCAATATTTTTGTGGGTCTTCATAGACCTCAAAAGAATTAAATCATAAACATTTATGAAGAACTTTGTTTGAACTTTGAACTATCCTTGAACTTTGAACTTTGAACTATGAAGAACTTTGTTCTCTATCCTGAAGCTCATTATCCTCATTTTGCCCCGAACTGTTGTAATTTGGACAGTTTAATGAAATTTTGGTAAGAGAGTACAAAAAAATATTAACTTTACTCTAAAACTACATTTTTTATAATTTTACTTTATTTATATATAGCATTGTTTATCTTCATAAAATCTTTGTAAATTTAACATAACTAAATAAATTGAAATGTAATAAATGCATAATTTATTTAAATATTAAATTACATATTTAAATCAAGTAGACAAAATTACTTGTTAACTATTCCAATACGTAAATAAATGTTATAATATCGGGTAATTCTGAGTTATTATAGACAGTTCCAACAATTTCAATCTTATTGAAAAAAAAAAAAATTACACTGAATCCACTTCATTCAAACTTGATAATAATAATACCTATACATGTATATATATATATTAAACATCGATAATATTATTACCTATATAAAAAAGCTTGATGGAAATAATACCTATATATCAATATAATAAATATAGAGTCGTCAATTTCTATTTTTTCATGTAAAGCCTTAGATTGTGAGGCAATGCTGAGTTTGATGAGGTTAATAGAGTTGTAGAATTTGCTGACTAAGCAGAAATTGGCAGATCTGAGCCTTGCTTCTCAGTTTGTAGACTCGCTTGCTCTGATTTAATGATATGGGGTACATGCTGAATTATCGCATGGGTACATATTAGCGATCATTGTTTTAAATACCTACTATTTAATTCGTTAGTTTAATCGGTATCAGTGATACCTGCAAGGCTACAGATATCATGGATACGCTTTCTCAACGTATTGGAATAAGTTTAGGTACATCGGGCAGAGTTGACTTGACTTAATTTTCTTGCTCAAACTATTTTTAAATTCAATTAGTGAGACAGATGTTATATTATTTGAATAAATTAAACATTTATTCTATTACAAGTTTTTTGTTTTATAAAAATTTATTAGTTTGAGGGAAATATAGTAAGCTAGGAATGTAAAATTATACAAAAGAAGATTCGGAGGCTAAAGAGAAGTTACTATTTTTTTACCGTCAAACCAATTGGAAAAATTTCAAAACATGGAAAATATGTAAATAAAGTGATCATTTCTTTTGTTTCAATATATGGTTTATTTTTAATACTGAAAATACTTTAGTTACCCATAGCAGGTAAGCTTGGCAGTAAGTCATCAGTAGAATTAGTAAACTGTACGCAGTTGTTAAGATGGGTCAAACACAAAGTAACTTTGATCTTAATTCGGTATGAGGTCGTATTCCGTTGTACCCATATTTTTTATTGTGGCCTCCAGGTGAGCTTTGTTCATCGACGTAGACTTTTGTATAAGCTCTACTACCGAATTAAGATCAAAGTTGCTCTGAGTTTGACCCATCTTAACAACTGCGTACAGTTCCTTCTCCCAAGACCTTGAAGTGAGTTGCAGATAGGTACGACAAACGTTTCCTCTCAGCGAACGTTTGTACCACAGGCACTGAAAATATTTGTAGTTGTTAACTTGTGACTGTAAAGTTCATTCTTAACTATTGCTATTTCTGTATCACCATTCATGGTGGTAAATCATCTACATTCAGTCAGAGACTTAGAGTTTGGAAAATAAATTACGAGTTTATTATTCTGTCTGTCCGTCACACTAAACCTAATAAAATGCTTGGCAAGCGGCTGATAGCATGAATATGAAATTATTCTGATATCAGTTCGATAAATGGCTCCAATAACTAAATTTAATTTTATTCAGTTGAAAATACTGGAGTTAAAGCGGAGTCAGAGATAATAATTATTACATAAATTGAACTACCATCAGTGAACATAAAATTGAAATATTGTCCTTTTAACGGCACGCATACGCTAGTAAATATAACTTATAATTTTCTTAGAACAAATTGATATGTTTTTTTTATTGGAAACAACGTACGTATAGTATAACTTAAAAAAAACCTTTATTGTTCATACATAAGTTAATTGTATGTGATAGTGTTTCTAGCAACATTTGGTATCTATTTAATTTCGGAAACTTTTGTTTTTTAATAAAAACTTACAGTAAGTTATTGAATTCAGATAAAAAAACTAGATATTAATTATATTAATATCTTATTAAACTGAACCCTCTCTCTTTTTATACAATATGCTATGTAATACTATTATCTTTTTTATAATATCAGTATTTTAATAAAAAATAAACACATGCGATCAAAACCAGTAAGTTTCTTGCGAATGAAGAGAATGTGTATTAAACGTAGATTAAAATAATGAACTCAAAATTTATTTTCCAATCTCTAAGTCACTGACTGAATATCAATAATTAACTACCATGAACGGTGATACAAAAATAGCAATAGTTAGGAAGGTACTTAAACCTTAACAACTCCAAATATTTTCAGGTACGTTACTAATTCTACTGATGACTTACTGCCAAGCTTACCTGCAATGGGTAACTAAAGTATTTTCAGTATTGAAAAATATTACCGTTTCATAGTCTATTTCTTCTATAATTATACATTCTTGGCAATGTATATTTACATGCATTTTTTAAATTTTAAAGAACTTAAAAAATACAGTATCCATGATACCTACATGTATCATGGATACCAATTAAAATAGTTGAATATTATTATCATATACTTTCTTCCTACATGACCGAATACTTGCAACCGTTCAATAACTCAGAACTTACCACTTAATATTTCTATCTGACATTATCGCGTCCAATAATAATAAAGATGACGTGTGATATTAATTGCATGCAATATCTATTCACGTCAGTGAACTTCGATTTGACGTCAGACTGAACAAAAAGACGTCTGTTAAGTACTTCTGAGGACAGTGACGCAGCACTTTTCATAGAGCACATGGCGGGGTGAAACATATTAGAAAACAGACAGAGTTGTTATAACGGCTAAACAGTACTCACTGTTATTGGTGTACTGTTGGTTTCACTGTATTGGAGTAGGGTAAGTTACGAATTATCGGTCAGTTTCACATCTTCGGTCATATAAGAAAAATCGATATTATAATTGTTATTTTGATTGGTATCCATGATACCTGCAGGTATCATGGATACGAACTAAAATAAAAATAACAATTATAATATCGATTTTTCTTATATGACCGAAGATGTGAAAGTGACCGATAATTCGTAATTTACCCTATACTGTTGTATGTCTCATATTAACGGTTAAACATCGCGAAACTCACAACAGTACTCGGAAAGTGGGTGTTTAAGGTTATGAATCAATCTGAAGCTTTAAATGACCAAGCATGACTTATTTTACCCACTTAACGAATACTGAGTGTGTCAGAGTGCCTACTGCGAAACGATCTGTATTAAAATAATTTACATTTTAAAAGTATTTATTAATATAATGAGATATAATATAAATATAAATTAGCATTAAAAACCTAAATATCAATTATAAATTATCATTAAAAACTTAAATATCAATTATAAATTATCATAAATAGCTAACTATAAATATTAATTATAGATTATCATTAAGAATTATAAAATATTAATTATTCATTATTTTACAGACTAAGTTATCTCTAGGGTTGTGACAATATGCGTCTAAAATCATAGATCCTGAGAATATTATAGACGGATTGATTTAAAGAGTATTGAATCATTCTAAACCAGCTCTATATAGTATTTGATACCATTTCGTTTCGTCTGAGATATTCTTAAGTTCTATGATTTTAAAAGCATATTGTCACAACCCTAATTACCTCAATCTGATGTCTTTTTGAGATCATAACCAGTTTACAATGGAGAACAAATTCTTAATCTTTTTACCAGTGCCTAATGATATTATTAGTATTGTTCTACAGTACAATAGACTGCAAGTACACAATACAATACATGGCACAATACACAATATACGGCACAATACACAATATACGGCACAATACACAATACATGGTACAGTGGAAGCGGTACAATAGGTGCCACTTATTTCCTATAGGAGATTGCCTGGTTATTTAGTTTATTGTAATTTGAGTAGCTGTATCTGTGATACGGTGATGCACAATTGTATCTTGGATACGGATTAACGTCTTTTTAATTTATTGGTAACTCGATTAGTGTTGTATATTGGTAGTTTATTTTAAATTTTATGAATTATTTAATTGTTGTAAATAATTTTTTCTTACATTAGGAAATATTTCAATACTTTCATTGGTAACTTGAATATATTTCCCGGAAATAATGGAATATTTGAAAATATTTTGTTAGAAAATTTTAAGATATCATTTAGAAATTTTATACTATTGGAAACCATTACTATATATATTTAAAATTTTTTGTATAGTTTTGGATCCTTTAGGAGCAATATATAAACATTTTTTGTCTAATTGCTCTTCTGTATGGTAAGTTCCGAGTTGTCGACCAGTTGAACATTTTCGATACTATAATAAAAAATATGTAATTCTTTATATTAATCGGTATCCATGATACCTAAAGTATCAATTTTTTAAATATGATTGAAAATTTGGAACTGTTCGATAATTCGGAACTTATACCCTAAACCATCTGTAACAATTTTCAAAAACATTAAACTCAATTAATGAAATTGCTTAAATTTTACAATGAAAATCATGCCGCATAACGGTTTAAAATCTCGTTTTTTGTTTCATTGATGCAGTAACGGATTACCATTTCTCCATTTTGTTTCTCAATCGTATTCAGATCATTGTACTTATATTGTCATTAGTATTGTGCTGATCGGTGATAGGTCTGTGTGCAATATTGTAACACCAAGGCAAGGGACAGATGTCAGGTAACAAATTAATTGATATTCGTAATTAATTAATATTCAGCAAAAAGAAAAGAATACCATTTGAAATTGTTAAAAAACTATGATAATATCAATAATTTATATAAGACTATTCTTATCTAAAATATTTTAAAGCTAAGTATTTCAACAAATTATTTATTTTACTTCTACATGCAAATTTTTTGACAAAATTATATATCTTAAAATATTTTTTTTTAATCATTTATTTTAAAATATTTTTTTTCAACAAAATTATATATTTTAAACTATATTCTCCATTCTAATATTCGATCATTGATATTTTTAATTTTTAAATAAATATTTTGTAGCTAAATTATTTGCATTAATTAACAAAATTATTCAATTTTATTTTACCACTATAATTCACATCTCCAGTCAGTACACCAATACAGTCATCTGTCAGTGCATTACGTCTCACCCATCCCTAGACAGACCCTTCACCTCTCCACACCCCATAGTGTCACACTATGACGTAACACCCCTGCTAGGAATACGTAACGATGTAACAGAACTCACTGTAGGGGTGTCGATGACGTCATGTCACATGGCCTGGTACTTCTACTATTTTTAGTACATTTAATTATAACATAAAGAAAACGCGTTAAAAAAATTATAATATAAAATATATAGGTATATCTATTATGTAAAAGCAATATATACTAATTAAAACAAAAGTTAAATAATACTTATTATTTATTTCCTTAGTTATATGTTCGAAATTGTGGAACTGTTCGATAACTCGGAACTTACCCTATCTACCAAAATAATGTAAAAACTATATTGATACATAAATTAAAATATATTTTAACAAATTAAATATAGACTGTGAGTATTTGGTTAAAATTGAACACAACAATTTATATAATTTTCCAAATATCTTCATTATAAGGAAACAATTTGTAAATCCATTTTCCTGTAATAAATCAGTGCAAAGTTTAATCTGCTGCCATTTATCAATCATAATGATATTGCTAACAATGATTTTAAATCAAAAAATGACCTCGTAGAACATATTTAGAGAATATTAAAGATATTTCCTATATCACCTTGTAAGGTAATTTATAAAAGGTAATTAACTTCATAAGGTATTTTTTAATTTTTAATTTCGAGTGTTTAGGCCATAGTTTTCAGGTGGTTTTGTTCAATTTATTTCTGCATATGAAAACAGCGTCATTAAAGGAAGATCAGAAATGCATGTGTACTGTGTACTGTGTACTGTGACCCTGTGTACTGTCACCCTGTGTACTATCACCCAGTGTACTGTGTACTATCAACATTTGTGTACTGTATATAACTTGTGTACTGTATATAACCCTGTGTACTGTATATCACCACCATGTGTACTGTTTCCCTGCATACTGTATAGTGTACTGTGTCTTGTGTAATAAAGCCATATTTATTTACCTCAATGTGCCAAAATAAATGCTATAAGTTCTCGTTACATAAATACTAGTAACTCGAACATTAAAAGTTAACAAAACAAATTAAATCTCATTAATATTTTTAAGGTACTATCGAGACCCGGGAAAATCTTTGACTTTATTCCAATATAAATTTAGGGCTTTCTCTTAATCCTCTATGGCCCCACCATAACTTTCCCCTTTTAATCTTCTATAGCCCCACCATAACTTTCCCCTCTTAATCTTCTATAGCCCCACCATATTTTTCTATATTGGTTAATTAACAGTTTATCCTTACTGATGAATTTCAATTAATAATTTAATAAATCAATGCATTGTCTCACTTATAACTTTCTATCTTACTAATTAATTTCAATGAATAATGTAGAATAGTCACCGTTACTGGCAACCGACACAGGAATTATCCCTGGCTTATAAACTCCTCAAAAGAGCTATTCCTAATCCCACAGCAATCCCATTCCAGCCATTGTTTGCCAGAGATATTTTGCAAATCCTAGAAAGAATGGCTACAGTCAGCTGCAGGACTCACTGTACACTGTGAGTGACTGTGCTCTCAGAACAGCTGTGAGTGACTGTACTCACTGAGTGTGATTTTGTGAACGTAATTGTGGGGTGAATTTACTGATATAAAATTTTGGATGATGGATGGTAATTATTGAGAAAAAAAAATTCTCAAGTCCTTTTTCTCTACTTTTCGGGCAAGTAAAATTATCACTATTTTTTTCTAGTTATTGAGTGTTCGTCAACTTTTTATTATAATTATTCTTTATGTCAAACTGTAAAATTTAACATTTGGGCAAATTTGTAAAGTTTGATAATATTGGAGTCAATTAGTAAAATTTAACATTTAAGTCAAATTGTAAAATTTAACATTTAAATCAATTTGTAAGATTTAACATTTAAGTCAATTTGTAAAATTTAACATTTAAGTCAATTTGTAAAATTTAACATTTAAGTCAATTTGTAAAATTTAACATTTAAGTCAATTTGTTAAATTTATCATTGATTTCAATTCAATATATTTTAAATTTAACATTAAGCCAAAATTTGTGAAATTTAACATTTAAGTCAATTTTTAAAATTTAACATTTAAGTCAATTTTTAAAATTTAACATTTAAGTCAATTTTTAAAATTTAACATTTAAGTCAATTTGTAAAATTTAACATTTAAGTCAATTTTTTAAATTTAACATTTAAGTTAATTTGTAAAATTTAACATTTAAGTCAATTTTCAAAATTTAACATTTAAGTCAATTTGTAAAATTTAACATTTAAGTCAATTTTTAAAATTTAACATTTAAGTCAATTTGTAAAATTTAACATTTAAGTCAATTTGTAAAATTTAACATTTTAGTCAATTTGTAAAATTTAACATTTAAGTCAATTTGTAAGATTTAACATTTTAGTCAATTTTTAAAATTTAACATTTAAGTCAATTTGTAAAATTTAACATTTAAGTCAATTTTTAAAATTTAACATTTAAGTCAATTTTTTAAATTTAACATTTAAGTTAATTTGTAAAATTTAACATTTAAGTCAATTTTCAAAATTTAACATTTAAGTCAATTTGTAAAATTTAACATTTAAGTCAATTTTTAAAATTTAACATTTAAGTCAATTTGTAAAATTTAACATTTAAGTCAATTTGTAAAATTTAACATTTTAGTCAATTTGTAAAATTTAACATTTAAGTCAATTTGTAAGATTTAACATTTAAGTCAATTTGTAAAATTTAACATTTAAGTCAATTTTTAAAATTTAACATTTAAGTCAATTTGTAAAATTTAACATTTAAGTCAATTTGTTAAATTTAACATTGATTTCAATTCAATATATTTTAAATTTAACATTGAATTCAACATATTTTAAATTTAACATTGAATTCAACATATTTTAAATTTAACATTAAGCCAAAATTTGCGAAATTTAACATTTAAGGTAATTTGTACAAATTAAGATTGGAGTCGAATCTACCAAAATTTCTCAAAATGTTACAAAATAACTTCCTATTTCAAAGCATGGTAAGTTTCATATACCCATAAAAACACTAGCATTTTCTAACTCTATCGATGACGTCACAATAGATATGGTATGCAGCTACAGTTTATATCCAGAAAACGAAACTTCCTGTGTTCCATTGACAATATGAACTTTCTCCATACACTTTATTCCTCCACAATAAAGTTCACATCACGCTACGTAATTAGTCGTTCACATTTCTTTTCCATGTGTTCTTACTTCCTGTGTAAAAAAAGAATTACGTTGACATTTTCCAAAATAAATTAGTTTTTCACTCTTTCTCCACCGTTATCCATAAATTATCAGACTAATTATCAAGCAAATTATTATTCCTTTGATAATTTATAATTAAAGCAGGTCACATTTTTTCAATTTCCATTCAGAATCTTGTCTCCCAGATTTCCAGGCTAATTATACCAATTATTCTATTTCCATCGCCATTTCTCTCTGTATTTAACTGCTCCTGGCCTCCAATTTGGCTTTTGTTCGAACTGTCGAAGTGGCGGTATTTTTACCGCGCGAGTCAGTGTGTTACGTGCGCTCGAGTGACGCTCAATGAAGCGCCGCATCACTGTTTGTTTCCCTCTCCGCGGAACAATCCAGTTCCTACCCCTTTAGTACAGGCACTTACAACTCTAACACCGATTGGTATACTTTAGCAAGCCATATACTCTACACCTCCATAATGCGGATTGATACCACTTTCCTCTCCTATAAAGTGAATCGACATCATTTTATCGATGAGTAATACGTTTCCTACCATAGAGTGAGAAAATACTATTCAGCATTCATGACCTCTTAACACGATGTGATAAAGTTTCTACCTCAACTTCCGAGGATTAAAACATTCCGCACCCTTAGTACTTACGCGGAGTGATACTTTTCTATTCTCACTCGCGCGGAATAATAAGCTTCTTATTCTACTTGCAAGAACTAGTGCACTTCATAACTCATTTACGCGGAATAATACACTTCTTATCCTCTTGCAAGACCTAGTGCACTTCATAACTCATTTACGCGGAATAATACATTTCTTTATCCTCTTTGCTTGAAGTAATACACACTTCATATCGCCTTTAATTTATGGAATATTATACAGTCTCACACAGTTGGTTACAAAGAGTTACGACTTTATATCTTGCTTACGCGGAATAATACATTTCTTATCTTTTTCTGTGCGTAGCAATACATTTCCTATCTTTCCTATTCTTAGTAATACATTTCTCATCTTATTTTTGTGCGGAACAGTACAGTTTTTATGAACTTTGGTGGAGTAATACTCTTACATATATCTTCCTTACACGAAGCAATACAGTTTCTATCTCTCTTATGCGCAGTAATACAGTTTCTATTTCTCTTACGCGGAGCAATACAGTTCCTATCTCTATTACGCGGAGCAATACAGTTCCTATCTCTATTACGCGGAGCACTACAGTTCCTATCCACTCACGCGGAGCAATACAGTTCCTATCTCTATTACGCAGAGTAATACAGTTCCTATCTCTATTACGCGGAGTAATACAGTTCCTATCTCTATTACGCGGAGTAATACAGTTCCTATCTCTCTAACGCGGAGCAATACAGTTCCTATCCACTCACGCGGAGTAATACAGTTCCTATCACTCTTACGCGCAGTAATACAGTTCCTATCTTTCTTACGCGGAGCAATACAGTTCTTATCTCTCTTACGCGAAGCAATACAGTTCCTATCCACTCACGCGGAGTAATACAGTTCCTATCACTCTTACGCGCAGTAATACAGTTCCTATCTTTCTTACGCGGAGCAATACAGTTCTTATCTCTCTTACGCGTAGTAATACAGTTCTTATCTCTCTTACGCGTAGTAATACAGTTCCTATCTCTCTTACGCGGAGTAATATGTACAGTTCTTATCTATTTTTCCTTGTGCTATTTACTTCCTTTCCTCTTTTCATCTGTCTACCCATGCTCTTTATTTATACTCTTTAAACTATAAGCTCCCAGAGCTTAATATTGGATATACCCTTCAATATCTCAAAACTTTGTAATAGCTTTTTTATAACTTTAATCCACTTTTCATACTCATTTTATAGCACAATAGAATACTTATTACTATTAACCGTGGGATCTGCTTAAAATATTCCACAGAAAAGCAACGTGGGTATATATATTTTAAATTCGAAATCACACATTTTTGAATAGTTTCACACGCAGATTTAGGAAAATATAGGTATATGTTTTCCACGCAATTTGCCGAGTTGCACACTCTCGAGAATGTGCTGCGCGTTTTTTAACCCCTTATACCGAGCAAGCGTTAATACTTTCATTTTTTTAATATGACTGAAGATATATGTCCCACCCTCCAGGTCATTAAACAATCATAAATTGTGCAGCACAACAAACTAGCGGGTACAATAAACTACATAACGGCTATTTATTTTGAGAGTTTCAATAATCGTCATATATTTGTTGTCATCTCTAGATTTTTTGTAAGTAATCATCATAAAATGTATTTATGTATAATAGAAGTTCATGAAGTTATAATATATTAAAATATCGTAATCATTTAAAAAGGTAACATTTTTATTGCAGCTTATTAATAATTTCCAACTTATAATGTAAATAAATTAATAGAATCGATGAAATATGAACCTAAAAATCTATCAGAATCTTCAAAATGAGGCCACAATGAAGGCATTGTACTACAATAAGGTTCTTTAAAAGCTTCCTACCCTGATACAATAGATATTGTATTTACGCCATTGTACGGCGCACTAATACACTATTGCGCCATTGAAACTAGTGACAACTTGTCAACACTGTCACACTACGGAGGGTGTCAACGCAACACAATGTAGGTAGTATCTTTTCGGCGTTATTAGTTCCGAGTTATCGAACGGTTCCACATATTCGATCACACTAATATAAATTAAACTCGCTGTTTTAATTCGTATCCATGATACCTCAGGTATCATGGATACGAAATAAAATTACGATTTGATTTAAATAGTTTTTTAAGTGATCGACAATGTGCAACCGTTCGATAACTCGGAACTTGCCCTTTAAAAAACACAATATAAGTAACTTGATATGAACGGAAATGGTGCCTAAAAATCGGACATAATGGAAACTTGAAATTATATACGTTAAAAGTACTTTAATTTCATTAAAAAAAGTACGTTAATTAAATTTCATGAACGGAACAAATTATTTCGAAACGACTTAAATTTTTTCAAATATCACGTATTTTTATTCTAATTAAAATGCATCTATTTCGTATTTAATTTCTTCAGTTATAATTAATAGTGTAATAATTTCATTTAATTATACACTATGATAATAATAATAACGCTTAAAAGGTTATAAATTGTAACATGCAAAGATTTAAAATGTCTTTATTAATATACACGACTAATTAAAATATGTTTAAATACTATTTTCAAGGTCTATGTGACATTTGTAAACATTTCAATGTTAGTTGTTACAATAGGTAGGTAGTAATAATATTACTCATCAAGTGCTTTATATGTGACCTAAATAGTTAATGTATACTCCATTAAAATGTAGGTGCTTAGTGGGAAAATCATGATTTCACACTATTTGTAAATTCCAGCGAAATGCTTAACTACTAAACATTTAAAAACAATTAGCAATTTTGATAAGTGTAAATAAATGTGTTGATGGATTAATAATAATTTGAGTAGTTAAATAGGTATGAAAAATTGAATTTTAAAAAATCGGGCGTTTTTTGCTGCCGTAGATATTGAAAGGTTTTATTTCCAAGGTTCCCGCGGAGAAAGAGGATAATAAATAAATACCATATGAAACAATTTCTGTCATTTTTTCCTCTTTTGATATATAGCATCTAGCCTTGAAATCCATCAAGCAACACGTGTGTGCATAAGATATGCATGCATAGGTAGGTATAACTACCTAGCTACCTACCTAGGTAGGTACCTACCTAGCAGCCAATAAAGTTAGATTTCCTGTTGCTCTAGTCCGATAATTGCATATGCCCTTTAGATATATGTTGCATATTTTGCTACCTAACAACAATGCACTTTAATTTTGCTACCTAGGACTAAAAAAAAACGGTAGCATCTTATAGTTACATTCATGTAAACTTGACATACCTAGTTTTGGTATAGTTACCTATATGGAGTTGACTTTTTCACTTGCATTTGCATTCTCAAACTCCTTGACCTTTGATGTAAGAAATGTTTATTATAGAACAATTTCGTTCTTCCGCGATGGCTGCATTCATTTCTCCTTGGAAAAGATATATCTTTACCGACATCTATATGTATTAATACACAATTTATTCAATACTGTTTGATATATTCATTACACTCCCTGACTCGAGGTTGGTGCCAACCATTGTTAGGGAAAAAGTGTTAAACATGGCAACAAATAAATGTGTTAACAATATGTGACTCAATGCATAATGTCAGGCTCTACAAACAACTTTTTTATTAGATAAATGTGTCTAAAATCATGGTCACATACTAGTTGCATCCTACCGAAACTATTTGAAAACCTGTTTAATGTTCATTCTGGAAACATAATTGACAAATATACTAATCAATGCTTAAAATACCTATTTTTGAATTACCGTATTTAAAAAAAACTCGATGAAATTGGAGAATACAGTATTTATAATATACCTACTGATTTTCTAACAAAATTCCAGATATTTTCTTCAGATTTTTGAAACGAGGCATCTGGCAACGCAGACCGGCAGTTGCTAGCGAGGTTTGGTGGTGTTAGGACGTGCGCGTGCTGTCGGTCTGGCTCCAACAAGTGTTTTTGACATACATAGACTGCACTGTTACTCGCCCCATAAAATATTTGCTGTGGATTGTGATTATTAATTTTGTAACTTTCTTTTTTTACAGTGATAGGTACTTAGGTTATTATTCACTTAGGAATTAAATTCGTGCCACGTTTTCTTCAAGAAATTGAAAACCTGGAGAGAAGAAATTTCTGGAAAAAAGTAAGTAGGTATAAACAAAGGAAAATCCTCCAACACGACGTTTTCTTTTGTCTTTTTTTTAGGTAAATGAACTGTTATTCTTTTATCTCCACTACTAAGGTCATAGACATTTCTTTATGTGTTTTTTTATAAATACTTAGTTATAGGTAACTTAGGTACCTACCGGCTACCTAATTAGGTAGTAGGTACTGTACCTAGGTGAAAAAAATTATAATAATTTTTTTATAAAAAGTTTGGCCTAGATAAACTTATCAACTAGTATGTTCAACAAATATGACGTGTTGAAAATTTATGTTAATTTTATAATTAGGTATTACTCTGCTTATATTATTCTGTTGCTTTCTCGTAGGATAGCTACAAAAAAAATATTAAAAAATAATTCGTTAACAGTTCAGAATTAGGTAGGTAGGTATACCTAGGGCTATAGAAAAGTAAAAATATTTTGTAAATTTGAATTAGAAAACAAAATTTAGTATCGGATATTTTATTCATATTCATAGTACTTTAATATTTAGGTAGGAAACTTTAAAAGATATACTTATATCTACTAGGTATATTTCAAATTTATACCTACCTACCTACGGTAACCGACCTACCTACATACTTAGGAGTTAGGTTAAAGTAGCTTCAAAAAAATAGGTAGGTAGCTACATCTAAATGATAGTTAAAAACATGAATCTCTGTTATTGCAATCAATACTAGGTACCTAACTAATTAAAATTTAGTGGTTCGTACTCAATAACCTAGCTAGGTACTCCTATGCAATTAATTTGATAAATAGTACCTACTCAGTAGGGTAGGCACTGTTTATTTTATTAATTACTTTTATTTCCTATGACGTTTAAATGCCTAACTGCTTGAGCTGGCTTTAGCTGCTCATTTTCTATTTTCGTATCTTCCAGTGAGTGGTGATTGCGGTCAAGAGTTTAGTTGTAACCGTTTAAACGGTTTCTCCATCACGTAAATGTAATGGATGACTTTTCTTTGTTTTTACTATCACTGTAAGAGCGTCTGTACGTGAGCTAAAGGCAACTCTAAGCACGCTGCTATTTCCAAACTACGAATTAGTCTTTCTAGAGTGTTTATTAAATCATTGACCGCACTTGCAATAAATGGCTAGAAAGTTCTAGGGTCAGTTATGGTTTATCGGACACTTCCACATTTTCGATCATAATTTTTTAAAATATTTTAACTCTTTGTTTTATTGGTATCCATGCTACCTACAGGTATCATGGATACCAATTAAAACAAAGAGTTAAACTATTATTTTTTTTGTATGATCGAAATTGTTTAACTGTCCTATAACTCCTAACTAACCCTATAACTTTCTATTTACTGCAAGTGCGGTCAATGATTTAATAAGCAGGTGAAACAAACACAGACTCTGCTTATGCTAAACTATTCCTCTTTTAATCCGAGTAACGCATGTCGGTTATTCAAATGATGCCGTCGTATCGGCACAGCATCGCGCCGTTACGTCGCCTTTATGCGGCTCATCACATCGCTCATATCCTGTCTCGTACTTTGGCGCAGGTATAACGTGACTTAGAGGCAGTGCTCGGAAAGTGATTCAGTTATTCTGATCAGATTTAGATTTGATACAGTTGCCTTAACAAGTTTTCGTGGTGTATTATAGTAAAAACCGTATCTAGGCACTACTGTAATATGCTATGTTTTATGTTATATAGACTCATTGAGTATGGTATCCGTGATACACTGCTATTTGGAGTCAAAAAATAAGAACGGTAAACTGATATTTAGAATTACTGGTATCTATGATACACTGATGTATATTATGATATGGTATCCATTTCCGGAAATTGTGGTATCCTCGATGCCCTTATACGTTATGAGGTGCGTCTCTCCATACCTCCGGTATCCATGAATAACCATGATACCATGATTCATCCCTGGTATCACCGTATCCCTGATTCATCCCTGGTATCACCGTATCCGTGATTCATCCCTGGTATCCATGATTCATCCCTTTGTATGAAATAGGAAATGGTTTCATAAGTTATTCCTAATGATGATTTTTTACAATGTATACCCATTGTTTTTTCGTCTGGCAGACGTACGTGATTTGTGTGCAATAGTTCATCTTATGTTGAGATGTGACATCATAGTGTCGTACTAGCTGCAACTCCTGGTAATTATGCTCATTTAATTAATTGTTAATAATTGGTATTTAGGTTATAACCGAATGTATGTAATATTTAGATATACAAAATATTAATTTATTAATTAATGTGCCGGTTATTATTATTTGCCTTGATTTAATTAGTGGTCTTAATTGAATGTATGTAATATAAAATATACAAAATAACGATATGTTCAAAAAAATATAATTATTAATTCATTATTCTAAGTGTCACTAATTGATTATTTAACCTCATGTTTCAATAGGTTAATCATTTATGTAGATGTATGTTCCGATACACATAATGCTATCTGATTTCGAACAACCTGTAAGTTCTGAATTATAGAACAGCTCCACATTTTCGTTATGAAATAATTATTATTTAACTTTTATTTTAATTGATAGGTATCTATGATACCTGTAGGTTGGAATGTTAAATTATATACTTTTTCTTGAGATCGGAAACAACGAACAGTCTGGTAGTTCAGAACGTACCCGTGTGCCCTATAAGGTGTTTTCACCATACCTGCACATCCTGTTCATTAGTGTGTCTCATGACTCACCTGTACAGGTATGGAAAGATAACGGTCTCCTTTCGCTTTAATTCTGAACTATAGAACTCGAGAGCAGCCTTTAAGTATGTGTAATTAGTATCCTATTGAATATAAATAGCTTTAATTTCGTACATTGTACATAGGGTAAGTTACGAGTTATTGGACAGTTCCATCTGTTCGATCATATAGGAAAAAGTCTAGAATGTTTATAATTAAACTGGTTGTTTTAATTATATATTTCTTCTTTAATGATCGAAAAAGTGGAACTGTCCAATAACTCGGTACCTTGCCCTTTACATTTCTTTCTGAAATGTTACGTAATAGTTAAATATGTAGTAACGGTAATTGTATATTTGCTCTAAATGAAATATTGCATGGCCTAGAAATATATAAGGTCATATAATTCTGAAAGTGCATTTTTTGCGGTTACAGGCAATGCTGATGAATAGCTAAGCCATAACAATTATTTTTATGTTGCCAATTAAAATGCCTGATGTTTTTCGTTACCAAACCATTAATTTTTATTATTATTTTATATAACACCCCATCAAAGTTTATTGTTTTGCTCTCTTGAGATGATTTTGTCAGGCACGAACGATCTCAGCTTTTTATTATTACATTAAATTCGGACATGGGAGGTTGAACGAACTTCTGAGACGTGGTTAGCTTTCGGTTGCTTTGGCTATAGCTGTGGTTATCCACACATATCTCATTGGTTATGCGCTTCCGAAAGGACTGTAACGTATCTTCTGTGTTGTTTGTCGTTACGCATTTTCTCTCGTTATCGTTATCAGTGACGTTATCTTTTATCTGTCGTTAGAGATAAGCTATACTCTGTTCGTTGATACTTGATTGAAGAAGACGTGAAAGTAAGTTAATTGTTAAAAGCTATACCATTTTCTGTGTGTACTCTGGATAATCGGTATAGCTACATATGTCTGTATCGTATCTAGGATACGGCGTTAATTTGTATTTTGGATACATAAGCATCTTGTATACCTGATACGTTGTTAAATCGTCTGTATCGTATCTAGGATACGGCGTTAATTTGTACCTTGGATACATAAGCATCTTTTATATCAGATACGTTGATAAACTATCAGTCAGTTTTTATAATTAATGTAAATTAATTTTCATGAATTTTGTATCAATTTACATTTTTGTTGGTCCATTATTTGTATCTAGAACCGTTTGCTTTAATTAGGGTAAGTTCTTAGTTATCGTACCTATTCACATTTTCGACCATTAGATTTCTTTTTAACATTATCGCTAATTCGTTTTTCAATTGGTATCCAATTCCATGGTAAAATGTTAATCATATTCTCTCATTAGATCGGTAATGTGGAACTGCCCGATAACTCGCAATTTTTCCTAGTCTGAATTTCGAACCTAGAGGCCATGTACTTTCAAGCTTTACTTCCATGTTAGTATATCAATACATGACTAAATATTTGTTAGTAAATACTCTAATGTAACCCTTACCTCCTGAGTGTGACAAAATAACATGCTAATATTTCCTCTACAGGCAACTGATGGTTAAATTCAGTGTTTCCTACATTTTGTTTTCAGTTTGGGAGAATTTGTTTTGATTTCTTTTAATTTGTTTACGTGTTTTGAGGTCAGAGTTGTTAGGTTTGGTGACGTAATTGGCTCCTGTGATTATTAGTAGGGTTGTGACGATGTGCATTTCAATTCATAGATACCGAGAATATTGTAGACGGAGAGAATCAAAGAGTATTTATGGTTCTACACCAGCGGTATATAGTATTCGATACCATTTTGTCACATTCCTAGCTATTAGTTACACTTTAAATCATTCATTTCTGATTTTCTTATATTCAAAGTATCGTTTATATACTTTTTTTACTTTATTTTACCACGCTATCACTTCATCCTTACCAACTGAAATATCATTAATTAACCAAAAAATAGATCAACTGAAATTTCTTAACAAAATTTAATGGTTATGATTAATTCAGTTTTTACTCTGAATATTAGTTAATAATTAGTTAATATTAGTTAATAATTAGTTAATATTAGTTAATAATTAGTTAATATTAGTTAATATAAAAAAGGGTACGTTCTGAATTATCGAACTTTTCCCGCCTTTTCAATCATATAGAAAATATAAAGGTAACTTTCTAACTCGTTATTTTAATTGGTATCCATGATACCTGCAGGTATCATGGATACCATTCATCATCTACTAACCTTAGGTCTCATCATTATTTTTAACATTAGCTGTGTTGAAATGTTGCATGTTTAGCTGTGTGAAGTCAACCTTCACCTTCTTTTCGATGGATGTCAGTGACGCCTCATGTCATCCACAGCCTACTAGTTATCGTCTCTACTTCTTATCTACATCACGACTTTGCCACCTGTTATCTTTTATCTACGATTAACCCTAGAGATAAAAAAACTACCCCCTTTTTTAATTTTCTAATAATCAGAGTTGTGACATTATGCTTTTAAAATCATAGATCTTAAGAATATTATCATAGACGATATGGTATCGAATACTATATACCTACCGCATGTGCAGAACCATTTTCTCTTCAATTAATTATAATATATATTATAATTCTCTTTAATTATCTCCGTCTATAATATTTTCGGGATCCATGATTTTAAAAGCACATTGTCACAAGCCTACAGTAATAACAATCTTGATGTTACAGACTAACAATACGTACCGAATATTTATCAGTTGGTATCCATGATACCTGCAGGAGTCATGGATACGAACTAGAAAAAAAATGAAAATGTTAAGTATATATTTTTATTCTATCACTGGTAATGTCTAACCGTTCCAATGTACCAAACACACCTCATGTTCCAAACACACCTACCAATGTACCAAACACACCTACCAATGTTCCAAATACACCTACCAATGTACCAAACACACCTACCAATGTACCAAACACACCTACCAATGTACCAAACACACCTACCAATGTACCAAACACACCTACCAATGTACCAAACACACCTACCAATGTACCAAACACACCTACCAATGTACCAAACACACCTACCGATGTACCAAACACACCTACCGATGTACCAAACACACCTACCAATGTACCAAACACACCTACCAATGTACCAAACACACCTACCAATGTACCAAACACACCTACCAATGTACCAAACACACCTACCAATGTACCAAACACACCTACCAATGTACCAAACACACCTACCAATGTACCAAACACACCTACCAATGTACCAAACACACCTACCAATGTACCAAACACACATGTAACAAACATACCGGCACCAGAGTTAGGAGTGGTTCTTCCTTCATAACAGGTTTTGATATCTTGTCTACCAGTTAGCTCTCTGTCTACACAGACTTTACCAGCTCTCACTCTGCCCTGCTGAACTGACAGATGTATGTAGGGTAAATGAACAACTACCAGATGCCAATTAGATACCAATTAGAAGTATCAGTAGGTTATTAATGGAAAAAAAGCATTGAAATATATATTTGATTTTTTCATTGTTAATTAATTTGTATCCATGATACCTGCAGGTATCATGGATACGGTGATACCAATTAATATAAGATCTTTATTCTATACCTTTTCCTTGTATGATCGAAAATGTGCATCTGTCCGTTATCTCTGAACTTACCCTAGGTATTCGGTATTCCCAATAAATGTTCTATCGTACATCTGGTAGTGCTGTTGGACCAGTGGGTACTGGAAAGGTGTGAACCATAGCCCGACTGCTTCTAACTCCCGACTGTTTGTCGCGGGTTCTTTGCACCGCGGCGCTTTTCTTGGGACCCGATACAGTGGAACCACGAACTTTATAGTGCTATCGTATGGACCAAAAGATGAAATGAATGATATCTAAGTTTTAAGTATTAAAATATCGTATTTCTTAATATTGGTATATATAATATCGGGGCTAGGGTAAGTTAAGAATTTTCGGTCATTTAGGAAAAACTGTATAATAATTATTATTATTTTCTATGGTATCGAAGATGTGGTACTGACCGATAATTCGTAACTTACCCTGTAAGTAACTTCACATTCATTATTACTGGTTTAACACATCATCACGGTCTAATTTATGTAATGGTCGGTTTTGTAGAGCTGTAACGGCAACTCTACATTCGTACCAAAGTCATTACTCTGTTTTGAGGTGACTGATCTCTGGCTTGTTTTCAAAATAACTCCAATAACTGTAAATAAAATGTGTCTACTCATCACCAGTAATGGTTGGTGACATCACTAGAGTAACAAACATCTTGTACGTTCAACCCACCTAGAAGTACTTCAACCGGATACCTCTTTTAACCAACGTCCACGTCTTACTTAATTTCCTTCACCTTTGTCATCACCAGTGTCCATCGTCGGAAAAGAGTCTGTACCTTTGTGATACTGATTACCTGTGCCGTAATTATCAGGTGTGAAAGAACTTCTTCATCTTCCACAAAGGTGTATTGTACTGGGTAAGTTCCGAATTAAAGAACAGTTCAACGTTTCCGATCATATAAGAAAAGATAAAAATAATTTCGTCGTTATTTTGATTGGTATCCATTATCATCATATATACCAATTAAAATTAATAATTATATTCCTTTTATGCGAAGATGTGGAACCGTCCGCTTATTTGGAACATACCCTATCATGTCTGGAGAACATAATTATCACTCACGGTTCACATTGGTATATCAATAGATACAATAGGTAGTGACTAATGTGTATTCTAGAATCTATTACAGTATCTGTGATACGGTATTAGTGGTTAGGTATCAATGATACAGTGTCAATTTGTAACTAGTGATTGTATACAAACTAGATACATCACAGTTCACGTATCTATTAATAGAATGTAAACTAGATACGATAGTCTCTGATTTAGATACCGTACCTGATAACAGTAATCACATTTTGTGTATCTGTTCTAGGAATTCAGTATCTATAAAGTATTTAACTATAATTTAGTTACTTCTTGCCCATGCCAGTAACGCCTATATTGATTGCTAAGTTATAGTTCTGGTTCCAGAGTCGTCTAGTTGATGCCGGCCAGCGCAACCAGTATGACTATTCAAACCAGTTCTAACTAGTGCCTGACTAGTTGTTCCTGGTTAATGAAGTATGCATAATGTGCCTAACACTGTCCTGATAGTCTTATAGCTAGTAAATATGCTAAGTAGAGATGGAACTCTGCTAAGTATGTACTTATATACCTATCTGAATATTTAAGTTAATTATTTAACATTATTAAAAAATATGTTTTAAATTACTATTATTTTTTTTAACTTAATTTTGTTTCATACGTAGAAAGCTATGGTAAATTTCTAGTTG
Organism: Caprella mutica; assembly: GCA_947561585.1. Classification (NCBI taxonomy): domain Eukaryota; kingdom Metazoa; phylum Arthropoda; class Malacostraca; order Amphipoda; family Caprellidae; genus Caprella; species Caprella mutica. The sequence continues at coordinate 67,893 of CANNZV010002994.1, forward strand.
TGGACCGGTTCCACATTTCTCGATCATATAGGATAAAATAGATTTAAATTTTCATTGGTATCCATGGTACCTGCAGGTATCATGGATACCAATTAAAGTATGTTATACATGATTGAAAATGTGTAACTGTCCGGTAATTCGTAACTAACCACCGTTCTAATTCTAACTTAATAAGAGGAGTATGATAATGATGCTATTAATAATAGAGTAAAATGTAAGAAAGTGCTACAGACTAATAGTTCTCGCACTCTACTCCCCCTCCCTATAATTTATATGTGTAACTCTCTTGCCATTGCGATGATACAAACTGCCTATAAGTACAGTCGTACCATGATTATAGGCTGGCTCCGATGGCCTATAAACTTATGTATCCTGGGGTAAGCTGCTGAGTTATCGAACTGCTCTACATTATCGAGCATATGATAAAAATATTATCTCGATAAAAAATATTATCCATGATGTCTGCAGGTATCATGGATACCAATTACAATGAATTGAATTATATTTTATATGGAAAATGGAAAATTGAGGTATTTCGAGGTTCACCTCCTTATCAGTAACTGATGTCAAACTCTCTATCTCTACTGATAAGAGCCTTATCTTTTACCCTTCATGTGATAGCCCTGTCAAAACTAGGTAAATAACTTTTTTGAGGAAATTAGTTTTTCCGTTAAATTCTTCTATTTTATATATCTATATTATATTTCCCTAAATAATGTCCTATAATTGCGATATATTTTCCTCGAGATATTTACATATTTAATGCAAATTGGAATACTATTAAATAAAGTGGTATAATATGCGTGGAAATGGTAGAACGTATCGACAATGAAGTGCTTGCAGCATATTTTTAACAACAATCAACCTGGTGAGCTATAATGGTTCTTTTCCTGTTAGGCACCAAGATGATATACCAGAATGTGTACTATCAGTACGTTAATCAACTCTAGTACTATCGGTCACATATCGTTATTTAATGTTTATTTATTTTTGTTCAATTAAATATCCACAGTCCGTTTGCTATACAGTAGAAGGCCTGTATAATGGATTACTCTATAGTTTATGTATATTCCTGAGTAAAGAAGTAGCCTCTATAGTGAATGTAGATTCCTGAGTAAAGAAGTAGCCTCTATAGTACACAAATTTGTGTTATTTTGCCATAAATGGACATTAGTTTATGGCAGACTAAAGAAAATATGTTTACTATAGAGGCTACTTCCTTAATCCTGACTATACACTCACTATACATGATTTCATTATACAGGAGTTTTGCTCTTCTATGTATCACAGCTACATATGAATATCTACGTAGACTGGATACGCGTATGGTAGCATGGCTACAAACGTACGAACTATCAGGGCTGTTATTAAAGCATTTTGCAGTTTCCTGTATAGTCTGAATACACTCATATACAGTACCGATACATGTGTCGATACACTGTCATTACAGTGGACTAGATACATGATACACTGTCATTACAGTGGACTAGATACATGATACACTGTAATGACAGGGGTATGTGTAACCACGGGGTTATGTAACACTGTCATTAGGTTATATTAATGTTAGTTTAATATGAGGTAGCACCATTATTAACAGTTCAACACCAATAGGATTATTACTTGCCAGCGTTAAAATCATCAGTCGTTTTTATACGGTATTGTATATTTTTATATTCTATTTTTTTATATGTATTCTATATTTGCATTATTTGATCCATTTTTATTTTTTATGTGTGTATGTTTGATTTTATTATATTTGCATTAATTGAAATTATTTTTATATAACCTATATTATTTTGATCGAAGATATTATTTTTCGATTCATATAAAATCTAATATACAAAATCAATTGATCGTTACTTCGAGAGTTGATCGATGATAAGTAACATGCCCTCAATAATCATAATATTCTCTATGTCGTACTCATTTCTTCACCGTAAGCAAGCATTCACTTTTCCATTGTTTCTCAACGTCTTTTTAGCTGTAACTCCATTTACTTTACCGCACTGTCTCCATAGGAATAACTTCATATCACTGTTGCACAATCGGAAAGTATAGTCTTATGCTTATTTCACAATTAAAAACTCTTAGAACTTACCTTGCTACGGGGTAGGTTTCGAATTAGCAAACTGATCCATATCTCCGATCATAATAAGTATTAAATATTTATTGAACTAAATGGTATCCCGAATATCAATATTATCTTTTAAAAAAATAAACGATAATTATATTTTTTATATGATTGTAGTTGTTGATCTGTCCATCAATTCGTACCGTACCTCAGCCTCCTTTCTATCGCTACTGCCTCATTTCCATATTCCTCATTGCCATCTTCCTGCCTCATCACCTGGCTTTCTTTCTCAGCACCACACAACTGTTATTTCAACACCCCCCTCCCCACCCCCTCACTTGACTGGGGGGGGGGGGGGGCTGACTGTTGATTTGAAGTACTTATTTAGCCTGAAAAATGTGTGGGTGTATGGAGTGGGTGGTTAGTGTACACAGTACGCGAGTGTATCCAGGATACAATCTTGTATTTGTGAATTGAGTATAATGGAAACGTATCCACTCTATATCTGAATTGAGTATCATGGATACGTATCCACTCTATTTGTGAATTGACTATCATGGATACGCATCCCTATCGTATATATGATACAATTAATAATTTATGAACTTCGTGTATCTAGTATCACGGATACCTTTCAACATTATACATGGTATGGTTTTTGACCCTCGTATCAAGTATCAAGGATACGTATCCAGATGATGTATCCATGATGACATCAATTTCTCCTCTTTTCATCAGTAGATTTGATCAGCAAAGCAATACACGACTGACTGTTTTCTCTATCGATTTACCTGTGCGCTGTGCAGGTGTTACAGCTGTACAGTCGTGCACTGTACAGTGAGAGTGACTGTAGCGAGTTGGAAAGTACATTTGGTATTTATAGGCAATGTGCTGGTTGTTGTTATTTGGGAGGCTGTGATCTAAAAATCATCGATATTTAAAAATCATCGATAACTAAAAATCATCGATATTTAAAAATCACCGATATCTCCGATACCGATACATAAAAAAAAGTTTATATAACAAGTACCGCTACCGATAGTATCGGTACAGTCCTAGTTAATTTGCTTACCATTTTTGGCGGTGAAGAACACGTACAAATGAAATGGTAGTGCAATGTCAGTTTATTTCAATTGTTTCCGCTTGACATGGTGATTATTTTGCAATTATTGTTAGGTACTATCAGTGAAATGTAGTAGACCTCTGTACAGTACTTTTTGTTTGTGATGGTACATTGGACGCTTTCGAGTTAGCGATGAAATGTTACTGTTTAATAAGTATTTATTAAACAAAACACAATGAAGGAGTAATATAATAAATGCACAGGTTTCTAAACAAATGTTATAGAAGTTTGAATTTGGTAAGAGTTAAAATTTCATAATAAAATTATTCTAGATTAAAACGGAAATTATCTCATTATGATGTGAAATGTAATTAGATGCAAATTAAAAAGAGTTGAATGTCAATATTATTTAATGGTTGAATTGTTATTTATTTATGTTGCTTTTATTTCTATATAAATTCGATATTAGTTCTCGAACCCCTGACCCCGATTTTCTCCATCAAAGAAAGTTGTTTTCTATATTGATAATGTATGTACTATGTACCCAGTGAGAAAGGTATGGTGGGGCCTTAGAAGATTGAGATGGGACCATTATTAATCTTCTATGACCCCACCATACCTTTCTCTCTCGAAAGGGTAAGATCCATATTTTCGGTCACAAGAAAAAGTATTTAATTTAATTTTTACTGTTAATTATATTATTATTTTACTGTTAATTATATTATTATTTTACTGTTAATTATATTATTATTTTACTGTTAATTATATTATTATTTTACTGTTAATTATATTATTATTTTACTGTTAACTATAATACATTTTGATCGAAAATGTGGAACCGTTCGATAACTCGGCACTTGCCCTACATCATAATTGTGAGAATCACTGTAGTATTGACTTCCTTTATTGCAAGTTGCTAACTCTAACTCATCGTGATATGAAAGCGTACTGAAATACGCTCAGAGCGATCACACTTTCTTTGACACGCTTAGTATCCGATTAGTTCGACCTATTGAAGTACATATGCTTAATGTCTATAGGTACCAAATATTATCTATGTCTTATGTAGATAGCGTACTGATTTTAGGTAATTTCTGAACTATCGGACGATTTCACAGTTTCGGACACGTAATATATTTATTTAACTTTTAGTTTACTACCTTCAGGTATCATGGATACCGATTATTAAAATATAGGTTAAATAATGATCATTGCAGTCTATACTCTTTCTCACGTGTTCGAAAATGTGCAACTGTTCGATAATTCGGAACTTACCCTGTTGACCATCCGGTTAGTGTGACCTGTTTGGTCATTCTGGTCGCTCTCTCCGACTGCGTGTTTAGTTACGGCGTGGTGTCACTTTTCCGTCCATTGGGTGCCTGCTCGTGTTCTCCGTCATGAGATTACTTAGTCTGGTGCGTGAGGGGAATAGAGGAAACCCATGGGGGAAAAGAAGGGGGGGGGGGGTTTAGTAAACTGGGGAAAAGAAATGTCGAGATTTATGAAAAAAAAAAATGGAATTAATATATTTTTTGTAAGATGCGAGAGTTAAAAAGTTGAAGTTTCCAATTTTATTGTCAGAAATGTCAATTTTCTTTTATCAATACGATAATTTATTTGTAAAACTATATATTTTTCTGTGACATCTTGTGTTTTTTATTGGAATTTATTAATCATTGATTAAACAAGCATTCATTATTCTGATTAATCAACTAAGAGTAATAGTATAGTCCCTAATTCTTCGCACTGTGTTATCATTTACTGCAACAGTGTCCTCTTTGCATATCGCCTCTATTGAACTCGTAGCGATGTTTTAATTATCGCGACTATAGTATGTTACGACAGAGCAGATGGTACGGCGATAGAGTTACACTGCCCCCCTGTTCACACCTTCCCCATTCCCATTCACAGGTACAACATGCCGTATCTGCATGCGATCACATGATGCAATCAATGCTATACTAAGAGAAACAGTCTGTCTGTCCATAGACTTTAGTTAATAATATAGGAAATTAATTTGTGGCCATGGCTACGGGTCACACTAATATTAATAATTAAAATTAATTATAGTTTCTACTTTAGAGAGTGAAAAAAATAATTTAATAAATCAGTATATATGTATTGGTAATACGTACTTACATTTAAATGAATATAAACCAATTATATTAATTGAATTATGTGGATGTAAAACAAGTACACTGTTTGTACTGTAGTGTTATTAATAATCGAACCGTCGACAATTGAGACTATTCAAACAACAATTGAGACTGTTTAACAATAGCGGGTTGATATTTGTTTAACAATATTGAAAGTTGAAACTTGTCTAGCAATAATTTAAACTTGTTTAACAATATTGAAACTGTTTACAATACAATAATTGAAACTGTTTACAATACAATAATTGAAACTGTTTACAATACAATAATTGAAACTGTTTACAATACAATAATTGAAACTGTTTACAATACAATAGTTGAAACTGTTTACAATACAATAATTGAAACTGTTCACAATACAGAATTGCAACTGTTTATCAATCGCAACAGTCTTCTTTTTCACTATTTCACTTGTACCACATGTGTACCACTCCGCAGTACGAGGCTAATTAGTCCCAACAATTTGATGAACCATGAATTTGTAGAGTATCGGTGGAGGCGATCTGTTCTATGGCAGATTATGGTAGATTCTGCCCCCTAAATTACAATATAATGAGCTACAAGTGCCCCAGGCTATCATTCCTTCTCTTCAATTGACCATGTCGTTATGCTATGTTCTTATTTCACAGTCAGTGTGTTTTTTAAAGAAATGCGAATGTTGCGGTGTAACTTTTAATATTGATGGTTGTTTTAACTCAGTTTTTAGAAGCTGTGTATAGAAATTATTTTAATAATTATAGTTATACGTGTGCCAATTAAAATATCCATATCATTCTGTATTGGTATAGATATAAATTTAATAGATATGTTTATACGTGTGTATCATGGATACCAATTACAATATCATCCTGTGTATAGATAATTTAATATATATGTTATACGTATGTATTATGGATACAAATTAAAATATGATTCTGTTTATAGATCATACCTATACGTATGTATCTTGGATACTAATTCAAATATCATTTTTTTCTCACATGATCGGTAATGTGTAACTATTCGATGACTCGTAACTTACTTTACGTGTTTTCAGATGTTGAGTCTGATAGTGTTTGTTGAACATGTCTGACAATTAGTTCTTTGCAATGTCCGGAGACGGATTAACAAATAGCCAGATAAGAAAGTCCAATGTAATTACCAGTCTGCTCTCTCTCTCTCTCAAGGTTATGTATATCTTATATTTAGTATACAAAAGAGAAGAACAAAGATTGCTGTGATAATTTGGTAATAAAATGAATTATGCAATTTTTTATTGCCATGAAAAGGTCGAGGTTATCTATGAACATTTTTTTTTATTACGTTACCTATAGCAAAATGATATATAAATAAATTTATATTTGAATTGCATTCACAGTTCACCAAAATGTTTCATGGTGAAATAGATAGAATAAATTACGAATTATCGGTCAGTTTCACATCTTCGGTCATATGAGAAAAACTATACTACAATTATTTAATTTTTGTATCCATATACCCGCAGGTATCATGGATACCAATAAAAATATTAAATAACAATTATAATATCGGTTTTTCTCGTATGACTGAAGATGTGAAACTAACCGTTAATTCGTAATTTCCCCTATAATAATGAACCCACTCTTCTTTTGTTTATATTTTTTTCGATAGGAGCAATTGTGTTTCCACATTTTCCCCATTGTTTATAAACTGCCTAACAATAAACTCTCTGTCACATAAACTCTTTATCATTGTGTCTTCTTATCTAGAAGAGTAAACTCTGAGTTATCGAATGGTTCCACATTTTCCCCATTGTTTATAAACTGCCTAACAATAAACTCTGTGTCGCATAAACTCTTTATCATTGTGTCTTCTTATCTAGAAGAGTAAACTCTGAGTTATCGGACAGTTCCACATTTTCGATCATGTAAGAAATGGAGTGAAAATTAATTTGTAGTTAACTATACAGTATACGTATTAAATATATTTAACTAACCCTACTGTAAAATAGTATACTTTAGTGTAAGAACAATTTATTTCAATAATTATACAACCAATAATTCAACATCAAAAATAATGAAATAATTATAGATATAGTATTTGAATATTAGTATATTGCTAAGTAACCGATATACCGCTCGCATACTAATTACCCCTAATACCTACCAATCAAGCCTTATACCTACCCATTACCCGGTGTACGTGAGAGGTATGACATCTTGCCTTGTAAGGTGCGTCTTGTTTCGCAGGTATGCGTTAATTAGTAGATAAATAAGTATGCCCAGGCACGGTCCGGACACTAACAAATAAATACACCAGAAACATGTAGATTTAGATGATAAAAAACTGTTAAGGAAAATGAACATAACTATTGGTATATATATATATTATACTTAACTGAAAATATGGTACCTCAGATACCCATAATACAGATCTATTTGAATATCGTATCCATGATACATTACAATTTGAGTGGATTTGCTTAGTATACAAGATATATTTCCTAAAGTCGTGTATCTATGCTACATTAATCACTTTCCGGTCTCAGCCCTTCATTTAAATATCAAAAGTTGTAGCTTTTAAATTTCCTTCCCTTGTCGAAAGTTGTTTAGGTGGAGTAGGGGGGGGGGTGATTTATTACCCCTGTGTCGCAGATGCCGTCCCATGGGCCCCCTCCGCCCCTTTATTAGGGGATGATGAGCGGCTTGATTCGCTGGACAGTTTCATGTGAGTGGTAATTGGTGGTGATAGCTTGGATTGAGAGTTACAGTGCAAGTATGGTTAATGTAATGGAAGGTTATAGTGCTTGTATAGTTGTTACTTTGAGGGTTACAGTGTAAGTATGGTTATTAGTGCTATTGCAGTTGTTACATTGAAAGTTACAGCGCTAGTGATAGCTTGCTTGTTACATCGAGAGCTACAGTTTAAGTACGGTTGATGTATTGAGGGTTACAGTGCTACGTTATTGGTGTAACTAATTCTATTTTATGATACTGTAGGTTTGGCTTGTCAGTTCGACATAAATTTTAATGCTTTTCTCTAAGTATTAAACTGGCTAATGTTGAATATGTATCTTTTACATAGTTTATTCTTTTTCTAAAGCAATTAAATTTAATGATTGGTTGCATATTCATAAATTATTCAGTTTAACTAAAATGTTCTTGTATACCTAATTTGAATAATATTAACGTTACTGTAATATGATATTGATATACCATACTATGATGTATTTAATGTATTCATATACCTTGTATTTAATAAGCAATACTTTAAATATTTGAATTCAATTCAATGTATACTGCCTTTTGTTGTATGGAGGAAAATACTATGTATGATTTAATACACTTTTATTTGTATTTTCCTTTTTACTGCAATTTTTGATAGTTCAAGAGTAGGGTAAGTTCTAAGTTATCGAACAGTTCCACATTGATGATCACATGAGAATATTTTTTTACTGATCTCTTAATTGGTATCCATGATACCTGGATGCATCATGGATACCAATTAAAATATACGAGTTAAATTAGCTATTTTTTCTCATCGAAAATGTGGATCCGTTCTATAACTCGTAACTAGCCCTTGCTCAATCGTTCTATAGGATAATACGAGCTCTATACACTATAATAACGGTTATATTGATATCTACAATCGACCCAATACTAGTAACTCTATTCCTGCAATTTGCATCATCTATCTATCCTAGTGTGCTCTCACTAGTGTGCTATGCATAGCAGTGCTGGGGATCGAATGTCACTAG